>LJJS01000361.1:231-40081 GCA_001447215.1 Diaporthe aspalathi
CCAGTGTGCTAATAATGCAAGACTGAATCTTACCCCCTCCCGCCTTCTGCTCGCGGGGGTTTCGAACGCCGTCCTTTATAGGCTACTAGGGCCTGCAGCACTCCCGGGAGACGGAACGTTACATTTTTTAAAATATTTAATTTATTTAAAACAGTTTTTTTAGTTTTTAATATTATAATAAAAGTATTAATTTTATTAAATAATAAAAACTTTTAGTTAATTCTATTATATTTAAATCTTAATATTATTATAGTTTTAAATTGAATTTAAAAGTTATATTTATAATTTATTTTTTTTAAAATATAGGGCAGTATATATTATATTTAATTAATTTATTTATATATATTAGGTTAAGTTATATTGCAAGTGTTTTTAGTTTTAGTAGCAATCGCAAAAAGCTAAGCGATGGTTTTTAAGTTTTTCTAAGCAAGAATGCTATATTTAATATGTGATTGCAGGGAGAGATATTATTTTTGCGCTGTCAGCTAATAGCTTTATATTATTTATTTTCCGCAATTTTGCATGCGTGTGTGTGGTTAAGTTATATAGCAAAGCAACTTACATGTAATGTTTAATAGCGTTAAACTAGAAATAGCTTTAAATTTAACGCGCTGAAAAGATTTAATATAGTATAGTGGTCTTTAGCGTAATACTAGCATGCAAAAGCAGATTAAATAGTTATTATTTAAAGCAATATATTGCAAAATTAATTGCCTTTTATTTACTATTATTTTTTATTTTATTAAGGTAACAATTATTGTTTCGGCTTAATAGAGGAACTTAAAGAATATAAATAGTTTATACCATTGAACGGTGAGCATAACCGCCGACTTGCTAGTAGAGTAGGCTCTTGCCCATCCGGTGCAACTTGGCTTGGAGCTGGCCCAGAAAGCAATAGGGTCCTGGGAACCACGGAACTCTGGGGAGCGAAATCCTTAGCTTTCATCCTCAACGGTGGTCTCTCACTTGGTGCCAATCTCTTCATAGTTAACAGGCGGAATCGACGGCCTGCCACAGGCTGTAGACTGTCCACTGCCGAGTAATTGAGATCATGGGCCTGAGGGCTGTCGATTTTTCAATCTGTCGAGTTCATCAGTGGCCAGAATTAGACTCGACCGTGCCAGTGGGTTGATCGCACTCTTCTACACCCTGACTGGAACTTTGCAACTATCTATCTCCTAGCAACTGTATTGGCCTGAGAGCTGGAACATTGAAGAGAGGAGTGGAATACCGGAAGACTGCATGCACACTGACGAATATCTACCATTGCGCTCACGCCGCCGTGGACTTGAGCCAAGTGTGAAGTCACAGTAGCGTGACGACAAGCTGTGGGCCTGAAGCCTTTTGGAGGGTCTATTCCTCAGCGAGTGCAGTAACGCCGTTTTTGAACGATCCTCGAGGAGGGGATGTTGGTTGGACTCCTGAAACTGCCAGTAATTGTCAGGAGGTTCGATATTTAAAAAAAAAGAATTTTCGAGGACCTACGTTGGCCTCACGTGGTGAGGGCATCTTCCTGGACTCAAATGAGGATGACGTGAGGATCCCACGCCTCGTGCGATCTTTGCGCTGTAGTTTCCGCAACGTGCCCGAAACACCGCTTCCCGCGCTCTTCGCAGAAACTTTTATGACGTGGTGGTGGTCATGGTTAGGATGTCCGACAGAAATACTGTAGTCAGAATTGAATAGTCGTTCGGCTCCTCGACACTTCCGAAATATGCAGGCGCTTCTGGGAAGTTGCCCTCAGGAAGCCGTCTCGATGGAGGATGACACTTTCGATCGGCTGAAGCCTTCGATCGAGATCCTCGGACGGAAATATTTCACGGAAGGCCGACGGTGTCCTCGTAGACTCGGGAGCGACATTATGGGCACAGTCGGCTCAAATCGGTACATTCCAGGCTCATTTGTCCGTCTGCACCACAGCAGAGTGCTGTGTGGAGTTGGAAAGATCGGCCGGGGTGTTTCAAGAGCTCCTTAGAGAGCATGCGCAGGTTATAAAGTGTCCAATGGCGCTTAGCAATGCCGTACTCGAGGCCAGAGAGATGAAACCCTGCTTCCCCTTGCCTCTCCGCGTTCGTTGCAGCCATTCAGAATTTGAGTCGCGGCAAGGAAAAACCAAGAAGTCACCGTCATGACTGCCATAGAGAGTTGCGCAGGGCTCGGACTCGATGCGATTGACGGGTAGTACCACGGGGATCCTCAGCGTTGGCCAATCCAGTGACAATTAGGCCAAGTCGATGAATTAAGTCAAAGTATGGCGGCGGTGCCTCGCCATGGAAGTCGTCAGAAGACTTGCCTGGCGGGCAGCGTTGACAGCCAGGGTGAGTATTGATCGACGGTCTCATGCTGGGAGTTTCCTGGGTTTGTCAATAAGCGTGGACCAGTTGACAAGTGGCCTATTCCTAGATTCAAGCGTTCGAGCGTTTCCGGGCAGCAGCAAATCGGGTGAGTCCTTAGACGAATGGAAGACGAGTGGGTCCTTAGTAGGTGGTAATGACTGCTGGGCCGGGACCTGTAACTGTGATCGGATAATATACCTAGGTAGTGAAGAGGGCTGCAACAGGAAAGAAGGAGCTCAGATGTTGGCACGATGGAGCACTTAAGGAGAAGAGTGAGGTCGATAGCATCACGAGAACGAGTTTATGGGACATGTTGCGTCGATGTTGGCTCGTTCCTCTTCGACTGCGGCCGCCGTTGCACTCCAAGAACGATGCATCACGGCTTGTGGAGTCTGGCAGCGAACATGTAAGATCCTCGCAGGAGGACATAATGCATATCAGGAAGGGTCCACCCACTTCATAGGAGCATATACCCGCTGTTTGGCAGTGGGGTGATTCTATTCCTGCAAGGGTGAAGCTCCAGAGTAACTAAACATACGCAGATGCCCTGAGCGCGGTTTTGGCCCCTCGGTGGCTTTCTGGATCCCAACACGAAGGACATCGAACCGTAGAGGAAGGTGGGGGAAGTGAGGGTATTCTATTTTCAGTCCCAATCATTATCAATACATAGAACGCGTAATTCCCTGTGACATAGTTTCCGAGGAGGTTGGCAGGGCATAATTTCATCCTTCCCTAAATCTCGTTCGGCCTTGGTGTGCAAAGAAAGGAATGTGGAACGCGGGATGCGGTGTGCGGAATGCTCGAACCGATGGCAAAGCTTCTGCTTATATGTGATATTCTTCATCTAGCCCAAAATGTATCAATGCATTTGTCACAACATTTCTCTTGCCTAGGTATACTCCGTAAAAGGTTGACTGTTGCGGTAGCCCCTTCCCAGGGCTGAAACCAGCATGGCCCATCAGCTGCACTCAGTCTTGCAGTCACTTACACGGGCCTCCCATCACCTTGAGCAGAACCTCTTCCAGACTACCGGCTCGCCATCAGAAAAGTGCCTACAGCTTCATGCCACCCAGCATCTTCGCGACCCGGTTAGATTGGCGTATAGAGAGGTCAAGCCTGGTACACGTTAGTCACCTGCTACGTGATCTCACACAGATACATATTGGAACATTTAAGAGCACGAAAGATCGGGGAAGTGAAGCAGGGGAAGATTGGTTGGTACTCACATAATTTCTTCTGATCCACCGGGAATGGCATAAGCACGAACATCGCGGTAAAGCCTCTCGACCTTGCCGCCCTGCCCGCCGCGCGAGTACGACAGCCCGCCGAAGATCTGCGATGCCTCGCGGGCGCAGAATTCGAAGGTGACGGTGGACTGTGCCTTGAGACCCGCGATGGGCCCGCCAAGGCGCAGCATAGCCTCTGTCTCGCCCATCTTCTCGCACTGGTAGATGAGATTCTCAAGCCAGTTGTACGATGCCTCGATCTGGCGGGCCATGTGCGCCAGCTTGAGGCGGATGACCGGGTGCTCGATGAGCTTCTTACCGAACGTCTTGCGCTTGTTGGCGTACTTGACAGACTCCTCGTAGCACACGCGCGAGAAGCGCAGGCACTGAATGATGATGCCGATGCGCTCGTGGTTGAAGTTGGTCATGATTACTGAGGTGGTTAGTTAGCTGGCTGGACGGGTAAGTCGGACATGCGAATATGGTAAACTTACCTCGGAAGCCCTGGTTCTCCTTGCCCAGGAGGTTCTCAACCGGAACCTTGACATCCTCGAATGTGATGTACGTGGTTCCGGAAGACCACACACCCTGGCAGTCCATCCTCCTCGTCGACACACCACCAGCCTCCCTCTCAATGAGCAGCAGAGAGACACCGTTCATGCCGGGACCGCCCGTCCTCACGGCAGTAGTGAAGTAGTCTGACCAGATACCGTTGGTGATCCATTTCTTCTCGCCGTTGACGATGTAGTGCTTGCCGTCCTCACTCAGCTTGGCCTCGCATGTCAGGTTGGCGACGTCGCTGCCCGCATCCGGCTCGGTGATGGCCAAGCAGATGCGCTTGTCGCCGTTCAGGATGCCAGGCAGGATGCGGTCCTTGAGGGCCTTCTTGCCAAACTTGACTAGCGGAGGGCAACCAATGCCGAAGCCCCCGATGACGTTCCAGACGAAGCCGCCGGAACCGGCGCGCGAGAGCTCGTCGGTGATGAGCATCTCGTGGAAGAGATCCCACTGCTCGGGGGCCACCGACTTAATCTTGTTATCGGTATAGTCACTCTGGAAGGCCGTGCCGAGCAGGCCGGCCAGGTAGCCCCTGCGGCCCATCTCCTTGTAGATCTCAGGCGGGACCTCCTTCTTCTCGTCCCACTCGGTGACGTTGGGCTCGATCTCATTCTCTACCCATTCGCGGACCTCGGCTCGGAGGGCGGCGTGGGTCTCGTTGAAGTAGGGGGAGTGGAACTGCGACAACCCCAGTGTCAGCGGTGAACACGAGCAGGAGAGACGGGCCAGGGAAAGGAAGGTGGGATACTGACTCCTTGGTACCAGCTTGGGTCGGAGAACGGGATCTGGGCGCCGAATGGCTCCAGGGCCTCGGCTTCGTCCTGACCCTTGGGTGTGACGGGCTTCTGTGCGGGAGTGTCGGACTTGGGCGCCGCGACGGGCATTGGCTCTGCGGCGGGTTTGGCTTCCACCTTTGGCTTGGAGTCAAGGCTGCCGACCTGGAGCTGCTTCTGATACTTCTTCAGAATGCCCTCATTGTGGTACTTCCAGAACTGCTTGGAGGCGTCCTTGCCGGCCACCCTTTGGAGGATCTTCTTGCCGCCTAGGGGTTGAGGTTAGAGGGGCCATTTTTCAACGATGTGACCGGAGTGCACCAGAGTGCGCCGGGTACAGTCGATGCGCCGGATGATTCTGGGGCCTTACCTGGGTGGTCATCTTGGAACTTTGTCAGATCGTAGACGTCTTGATCGACAATGATCCACAGGGAGTCGGGCGTCTTGTGCGACGCGACGTCGTTGGCGCTGAACGTCTTTGACATGTTGAAGGACTATCCGGAGTAAAGGGAGGGAAGGACGCTGGGCGGATCACAGGAGAGATATTGCCAAATGGTGGAAGAGGAGGGAGAGTATTGTGATCACCAGATAAAGAAGAAGAAAAAAAAGATAAAAGGGTAACTCGAGAGAGAGCAGTTAAAGCAGTCAAGCCTCTTGAATTCCTATTGAAGGAAAAGGACGGCGGCCAGAATGTCGGCTATGGGGGCAGAAGAGGAAGACTATCACATGCTCGGGAGGGAAGGGAAGGGATATGATGGGATGCAGCAACAGCGCCAGCGTCTGAGAAGACGGGCCATGGGGACAATAATCCTCGGGACCCCTGCCCCCCGACCCCCCCACACCCACTAATCCCACTAATCCCATCCAACGCGTTGGTTTACTTGTTCCTCGGCCTTTACTACACTATGGCAGACCTCCGCAGACTACAATAGTCTGCCCCCTTGTGCCGTGGGGCAATTCTGGGGAACCGTGGCCCATTATGGGGGAAAACCCACTCCTTCTCCCTTCTAGTGTAGCGTCGGCAGCCCGGGTGCCGCAGCGGCTGCTGGTGTGTTGCACCAATGCAGCTCTCGGATTATAGACAGAGTCATGTGCCTTTTTGTCTTTTCTCCCGGAAGCCTGGGGGGGAAAGTCATTAACTGGCATGTGAAAGCTTGGAACGGCGGCCGGCCGAGCTGACATCATTGACAGTAGCCCCCCCCCCTCCCCATTTGGGTCGCCCGGCCAATCGTTCGAGACATGATTCGCAGCGAACCGGCTTTCGCTGGTGACCGAAACGGGTAAGAGCCGAGGCTCAGCCCACACACACGAACAAGACACGAGGATCCTCCCCCCCGGGCTCTGGATTTCCGACCAGGGGCCACAGGTGAGTGTTCTCCGCCGTTGTCTAACGTTGCAGCGCTGCGATGTTGCTCGGCCTGTCAGGTCGTTTAGAGTTAGAGTTTGCCTGTTGGACGTTGGACGGTCCATGCCATGCATCGGCCATGCATGGTTCACGGTAATTTGAAGCTCTTCTTTCATTTGAAGCTCTAGGCAGATGTCGTCCTGTCCTGGCCTAGCCATGTCTGCCGCGCCTCCACGCAATTGGCTCGCGACAACCTTCCAATGCCTTTTCCGATAATAAACTCCGGTAGCAACGCCAGTCCCCTGAGCAAGGAAGTATCCCTCGGTATCTGTAAAGAAGAATGACAAAAAATATGTAAAGAAGCAATTGGCCCACACGTCTCCCATCGCATACGGCTCAAGAGTGAAGGTGCCTGACGCCTCGGCAACCCGGTTGGTTTACCTGCATTCAGGCGGTGCCGCGGGGCTTCGCCTTGGCCTTGGCCTTCTCCTTCTTCTCTTCCTTGAGCTTTTTCCTCTTCTCCTCGTTCTTCTCCTCCAGCTTGCGCTTGTGCGCCTTCTGCTCCTCCGCCGTCTTGGGCACGGGCTTGAAGAAGCCCTCCAGCCGGCTCTGCTGCGAGCTCTTGAGGTTCTTCTCCAGCCTGGCCGCGCCCGACCGCACCCGGTCCTCCGAGAAGCCCTTCTCGTTGACCAGGAATTGCACGAGCCCGTCCAGGTCCGGCTTGTCCCACTTGAAGTCGCAGAGCGGGTCGTCGGCCGAACGCACGTCTGGCTCGAAGAAGAGGTCGCGTGCGTCGAGGTATGGCCAGTCGTCGGGGATGACGTACTTGCCCTTCGGGTCTTTCTGAATCGACTCGACGACTTTCTCAAGGCTCCCGTGCTCGCGGATCAGCTTCAACGCGGTGTGAGGTCCAACCTTCGGGATGGGGTCGAGATAGTCGCAGCCAAGGAGGATACACAGGTCGACAAACTGGAGGTAAGGTATCGTAAGCAAGCAGTAATTTAAGGCCAGGCGGCTGGGGACCTCTTCGGCCGGGCACTTACCTGATTGCGGTCCATGTTCAGTCCATCCAGGACCTTGTCCAGGTGGATCTCTTGGATAGGCTCCTTGCGCTGCTCGCTGAAGGTGAGGTGGCGCAGCAGGATTGGGGTGTTGAAGCAGAGGGTGTCCATGTCCTCGCTGGCCGCCGCGTAGACCTTGCCTGCGCGCGCCAGGACGGCACATTGCGCCTCGGCCTCTGTGGGCGCGATCAGGTACGGGACACCCATGAGCTTGAGCAGCCGCTGGCACTCTGCATTGTGCTCCTTTGTGACGCGGACCGTCCGTCGCGAGAACTTCTCCACGTCCTCAGCCGTGCCGGTCTCCTTGGCCTCCTCCAGGCCCTCGTTGGCCTCCTGCTTTCGCTGGTACCGCCGCGCGAGCTCGCCCGACTTCAGCTTTGGCGGGGCGCCGTCGAAGACGTAGAGCGGTTTGATGCCGTTGTCGCAGATTCGAAGTGTGCGGTAGAACATCCCCATCAGGTGGGAGGTGGTCTCGCCCTCCTCGTTCATGAGCTGTTGGCCATCGGATCGGACTGCGATGAGGAAGGAGTAGATGCTCATGGACCTGTGACGACTCTGTCAGCGTGGGCAACTCGACATACGCCGTATGTGATGGTCACCATACGCATCCTGCGGACTGGTCAGCAATGCACAGTACGTTATGGGAGCCATTGAATACTGACAATGGCGACTTTGCGGCCAAAGTGATTTTTGATCTCGCCCTCCTTGATGGCCTCGGGCGCCTCCTCCTTGATGATGGAGAAAAGTTGCTTGATTCCCATCCTGGCGGTTTGCGATGTCGCCTCACTTGTTGTATGGCTGGGTGATTCGACTCTCGAAACAAGGAGGCGATACGAAGGCGTCCAGCAGGAGGGTGAGGGAAGCTGTTGGGGAGGGGAGTTAGGTTCGGCTGCCCGGAGAGTTGGTGATGTCACGCAAGCTTTCTCCAAGCCCGACGCGCTGCGGAATGTTTTAATGCGGGAAGCGCGACGCGACGAAATGGACGGCTTTAGTGGGGCCCCAATATTAATAAGGGTGCTGCCTCTACCGTCACCTACCGCCATCAACCGCCCCCAACCGTGGCTACTATTTACTGTATTCAATCCCATTTCTTCCTTCTCGTCCTGGACTACCATTATTTGGGCTTCTACTCTCGTAGTCTAGCTCCTCATGAATTTATATGCAGATTTCAACCTTCATATATTTTAGACTGTCCACATATGATTGCATCTGAAGATGGACAGAATCTGATGCACTGCCGACGAACTACCTAACATATCGGAAGTGATGGCTCTCGTCACCCAGCTCAGCCAGCTCGTCCTCTGACAGATGCTGGTGGTCCGCATGCACCTCTCCCGCCTCCCTTCTCTTGTTCTGGCTTTTGAAATACAGAGACATGAGCCCATATATGACAGTGGCCATGCCCACGAGGGACAGCGTCACCGCATGCCCCTTGATATATCTCGGACCTTCTGCTGTGGCATAAATGAACGGGGCCATGACCCCAGAAGCATTCCCAATCGTCAGCTGCATGCCAGTCGCCGTGGTGCGCTTGCCATACCGTGGACAATTGTTCGGGAGCTGCCGTATGCCGTCAGTTTCGGGTTTGTCGTGATTGAAGTTCCCAGCAGATAAAAGAGAACGAGTCTTACCCAAGCTAGAGGGATTCCAACAACGACATACAAGCCCATGGCGACGAGGAAACACCCAAAGTAATGGACTCCCGACGGCGTTTCCGATATCAAGAGACCATACCCAATAACGCTGACAAAGCCGAAGATGACACAGAACAAACCTCGCCTCTGGATACGGTCAGACAGGTATGCCACGCACATGTAGGTCGCCGCGCCGAGGAAATAGCACGGGATAGTCAACAGCTGCACCTGCGCCGGGGTCCACCTCCCAAGACCATTGATGATGGTTGGCAGGAACGTCGAGTAGCCTATGAGAAAATGAGAGTTCTGGTCAGCCGCCACGGGCTCCAAAGAGCAGGAGGATCTCGACCTGGCCCACCGTAAAGCATCGTGTCCGCCCCAAACTGCGCAATGCAGAATGTCCAGACCTTCCAGTCCTTGAAGGCCATCATCATATCGGATCTGGAGAACTCCTGCGCGCTCGCCGTCATGCCGTACTCCCTTGCGCGCCTCACGACCATAGCCCTCTTCTCGGCCTCGTTGAGGAAGTACGCCGACTGCGCGTCATTGGGCAGCAGGAAGAAGGTGAGGACCCCGAGGCAGAGCGTCGGCAGGCCCTCGACTGCATGTCATTTAAGTGGTCAGCCATTCGCCCCATGTTTGCAGGTTGCGGGGGGGGGGGGTTTCAAGTACTTATGAAAATCCACCTCCACCCGCGCATGCCAGCAACGCCGTCCATGTGACCGATGCCGTAGGCCAGCAGGCCGCCGAGCGCGCCCGCGATGGCCGCCGACACGAAGAGGTACCCCACGCGCAGGGCCAGCTCGTGCCTGGTGTAGAAGAGCGTCAGGTAGACGGCCAGCCCGGGGAAGAGGCCCGCCTCGACGGCGCCGAGGAGGACCCTGCACGCGATGAGCCCGCCGTAGCTCTGCACCTGCCCGGACAGGGTGGCGATGACGCCCCAGGCGGTGGTGATGAAGGCGATCCAGTAGCGCGGCGTGAACTTCTTGAGGACCAGGTTGGACGGCACCTCGAAGGCGAGGTACGGCACGAAGAGGATCGACACGGCCGTCTGGTACTGGTCGCCGGCGAGCCCAAGGTCCGCCTCGAGATGGTAGAGCCGCGCGTTCCCGATGTTGACGCGGTCGAGGAAGCTGAAGGCGTAAAGGCTCATGACCAGCCAGATCAGGTACAGGTCCAGCTTGCGCACCAGCTTCCTTTCGTCGATACTCACGTCCTCCACGGCGGTGAGGCCGGGTGGAACGACCGTCCCGGCCTCCTCGGACTTCCCGTCGGTGCCCGTCACATTGACTGGCTCCTTGCCCGCCACCAGGTCTGGGGAGCTCATGATGCTGTGGCGGCTGCAAAGTCTGCTGGCCGGAAAGATTCCCCTCGTATACTCGAGGCCCTTGATCCGCCGACGCTAGGGGTCGAGCTTGAACTGCGACCCAAGGAAACGGTGGACCACGAGAGGAGAACCCAGTCAGGTGAGTCAGAAAACTGCCGAACAAGGGTAACACGAAGCCGTCGTTGTCGTATACCACGAAGGATGATGCTCACTTTATGTGTCTCGCTTGGCTTATCTGCTCGTCCCCCTCACGGAAGCAACTACGACTGCAATGTCAGCCGAGAGATAAGTTGCCCTCGCGCGCCCCAGATCGGCCTGCCAAGAAGCAACTGCCGTTAGTTGTGGGTAAGCAGCGATAACGTCCCTGCCGGTCCGCAGCTGCGCCGTCTGTCGATCTCTGCGCCGGCGACGGCAGTCATGAACTGCTCCGATGAAAATCTCGTCCCATCCCGTCGTTAGTTCGCCCCGTCCCGGTGGGTCCCTCTGTGTAAAAAAGCTCCGATTCCAGCGCACAATGACCCGACAACGTGGTAGCAGAGAGCATGGAATGGCACCATGCTGAATTGGTGGATATATGTTTACCTGCGCTGCTACGATCAATCATCAACCTGAGGCGACTCTGCGCAATCTGTTCGTGCCAACCTAACCGAGCTGTCCAGTCCAGCTCATGGAAGCGGCTGCATTCTCTGGCCCGGGCTGCGTGCCAACCGGGCTTCCCGTGACCCTGAGTCTCCAAAGTAGAAGGAATCCTGACGAGGAGATGCTGTTCCGTCAAGGTTCGGCTGACCCTTCACCGAACTCAATATCATGCTCATTCTAGATCGGTCAACATCACGTCACACTGCTGAAGCGAGAACAGACGGGTTGCCCTTCCCGCCGCCGTTACCGATTTCGAGATTGGCGAGCAAACAAACCTAATCGCTCGCCTCGAAGCGGTTCCGCGCACCGACATCCGTGCTTGCGACAGATAATCCTGTCTGGGGCGAACGACCTCATGCCTCGACAGCAGTATTGTTCATTACGAACTGTTGCGTCGCGAGGCCCGTTACACATCAGCCACGCCACTATAGCCACCTCCCCAAATCCAGCACATCTTGGCTTGCTTGGCCAGATAATGGCACCGTGGTTTGATATCGAAGGGGGAGGGGTGGGCGGATGTTCTTGGCCCCATTCCATCAGCACGCAGATCAAAGCTAGGGGGGAGGGAAGGCCGGACGAACCCTTGGCCACCACCCGAGTGTCGCTCCTATTGTCACGCCGTCCAGCCATCCGCCCACAGCCGTAGGAAGGCCAAGGTCATTAGCTCCCATCCGGTGTGGGTGTGATCTACAGGGCGCCCTTCTTCCCGCGCCGCTGGGATTCACGCCAGAACCTGTCTGCCGTATATGGGCAGGAAACTAAAAATGCGCAACCCCAAGACCCCCTTTATCAGGCCATGATTCTACCAAGAACATGCAGAGCCGCAACCGCGCCGGCGCAAACTCTGTCATGAATCTCAGGCTGGAACGGTTGGGGGGGGGGGGGGGGGCGAATGCGCCAGGCCCCAGCCGGCCTTTTGCCTTGGTGGGTGGTGAGACCACGAAACAAGCGGCTTGGAAGCCCCAGAGAGAAGCAAGCACCTTTAAGCCTCAGGGAGAAGCACCTCAAGCCTCAGGGAGAAGCAATCCCCAAGACGCCGTGGCCGGGTGACCACGCGGAGTCCGGTAAACTCCCCTAGAGTAGCGCCCCGGATAAGGCTTGTGAGGCCCCACCCCTCCAACCGGGCGCTCGAGGGCGCGAGGGCATTGGGAAGGCGTGTTCTTGGTAGCCCCTCGGCGCGCGCACACACGACGACCCCCGTGGGCCGCCAAATGGGCTTTTGCCCCGGCGTGGAAAACGACCCACAACCTGACTGATGGCCTCTACACTCGAACATGTCAAAAGCAGCAAGGGAAGATAGAGAAAGATCCAACACAGACCACGGGTTCGGCGGGTGGGGAACCGGGGGTGGAGGGGGGCGTAGACGTGCAAAACTCCACAGGTCTCTGATCACGGCCTTGTGAGTTTGCTCCCACAGGATGCAACGACCAGGGAGAGGCGGGCGGGCAGATGGGAAGCAGGTTGATAGGCGAATGTAGTCCCTGGACCCCATCTCCGACAGATTCAAGACAAGATATCGACGCCCCGTTCACAGCATCACCAGCCCCGGCCTGGTGGGTTGCGGGCGCGGGCGCGGACAGCCTCGCGACGAACCCCGAAAAGTCCGTCCACGTGGGGGGGAGGGGGGGGGCGGGGAGGAGCTACCACGAGCATGAAATTTGGAGGTGACGATGATAACGAACATCACGAACTGGCAGGAGCGAACAAGAAGAAAAAACGTACGATTTTCTGTCGGGCCCAGACCTTTGGCGTTTCGACTCGGGCGCCAGGCTGGGGCCCCCAGGGCGGGAAGGGTGGTGGTGCGCATTCGTTACCCACCTCCTCAGGTATGTGCCTACCCAAGCACCCCGTGCACTCCTCCTCCTCCTCCTCCTAGGTCAGCCAGCCCGTAGCCGCCGCCGCCCCAAGGCGAGCCACAGCCTGGTCGACTTGGCGATCCCGGCCTGTCCCCGCGTGAAACGAGGCAGGGCAAGCCTACCCGCCTGCGGCCGCCTTCATTGGTGGGAACGGGGAAGGCTGATTATGGGAAGGAAAAGGGGGAGGGAGGAGTATGAGTATGATTTATGCCTGCGTTGCCCTTGTGTGTGTGAGGTTTGCTGCTGTCTCAGGAGCTGGGCTTATCGTGGCCGATCGAGTTATGTACCACACGCGGGTGGCATACGTGCACGCCTGTGGAAGTTTCCTCCCAGGAAGTCCGTGGAAGGGTAAGTAGATAGCGGTGATGGTCTGTCGGGGCTTGATGGGTGATTTCGTGATCCCGGAGGCTGTGGCAAGGTTGGCCAGGGATGCTTCCCCGTTCTTGCGAGGCAGATGCGCATTGTTAGAAACATTCACAGGCAGAGGCAACCCAGGAAACCAGTTTGCGGTGAATGTGATAATCATATACAGCTTCTATTTTCCATAAGATACTCGCTAGACAAGATGAATAGCCAAAAGGATAGGCGACTAGCCGCTCCCAGGTCGTCGACCGCAAACAGAGCGGGACGTCGTAAAACGCGATGATTTCTAATATTATCAGCACGCAAGCTATGCACGACATCTTCCTTGCTGCCTCTCAACCGTCCGTAGACGTGAAAGGCTGCCCAACAGCCAACCCCCCCCCCCCCACTGGCCCCGCGTCACTCCGAAATCTCTTCTTTTGCTGCTCCTTTTCACCCCCAAGGCATCGTCACGTCGTGTTGCTCGTCGTACGCGCTGTCCTCTGGGAGTCAGTCTGTGTCCACATGGGCAGCCGTTGGTAGGCACTGCTCCCCGCAGGCTGCTCCCGGCCTGCACTGACTCCAAGATGAGTTTTTCGAGGTGGTCACTCAAAAAATCTCGCCAACCAGATTACTCCGAATGAAAGTTGCGTCCGGCGCGCCGATAATTAGAAGGTTTTCATATGCGTGGCCGGGCCATCCTCGGCCAGCGGCGGGTGTTTTTCTCTTGTGCGCGGTGGATATGTGTGCGCGTATAACAGGTATTAATATTGGAACATGAACAAGTGGCGCGTCTAGAAGTTCTCCTTGCCCCATACAAATGCGAACCTGATGATTGAGTCAGTATAATTTCCGTGATCATATTACTATTGGACCAGACTTACCCAGGTTCGCTGTACTTGTTGCAGTAAATATGCAACGAGCTACCCAAGCCTTTAGGACCACAAAAGAACACGCCAGCCTCAGCTGGAGCATGTAACTTCCTGATGCCTCTGAAGATCATATCCCAGTTGGGCCGGCCAAAGTTTGTTGGGGCACGCAGACCTGTGATGGCGTCCTTGTCGGCGTTGGCATCGTTGATCATGATATTGGTCGCGTCATCAGCCTTAATCTTAGCCGTGAGGTAGGTGTGGATCTCGATACGCTGGTCGACATCCTGGGCCTCGATGGCGAGCAGGAGAGACCGGAACCACTCGAAAGAGCCGAAGTCACGGCAGACCCAGAAGAAGTAAACCTTGGCCAGGCGGGTCTTGGTCTGAGGGTAGTTCATGCGGTACCAGATAGACTTGAGGATGGAGGCAAATGGTGTCACACCAATACCGGCACCGACGAGCACTGAGATCTCATACTTGAACACGTCTTCGGATGCTGAACCAAATGGACCGTCGACGTAGACTCGGGGGAGCACGCGGCGCAGGGCCGGGTCGACGTCGCTGTTGTCGCTGTTGACACCAACCACGTTGGATCCCTTGTCCTTCTTGTCCCACTCACAACCCAGAGCCTTTGACACCTCGCGGGTGAAGTCGCCGACCACACGCATGTGGATGGAAATGTAGTCTTCCTCCGGAGCGCTGGTGAGGGTGAAAGGGTGGTATTGCCAAATCGAGACTTCGGGGCAGCTGAAGAAGATGTACTGGCCAGCCCGCGTCTTGGTGTTCTCCTTCTTGATCTGGATCTCGCAAACGTTGCTGGGGTGCTGCACGACCTTTGAGATGTAGGTCTTGTGTCGCCCTCTCATCTCACGAGCAACACGCTCGGCAAGGTAAATGAAGCCTCCGTACATCCAGTACTGCCAGAAGACACCAATGGCCTGGGTGCCGACCGAGATGCAGAACGGAGCCACGTCCGGCTGGATCATGCAGAATGCTCCGTGGAAGGACCAGAACAGGAAGAATATGACGAACATGTGATGGGTGTACCAGAATCGCTCATAGTTGGCCCGACGGGTCTTCTCCACGCTGGTGATCACCATGCCCGTCAGTGCAATCAGCATGATGTAGCCAGTCCAGCCGGGACCGGAAACAAGGTTCGCCAGCAGGAATCCGTAGATACCGAGGTTGTTCTTGGCCGCAATCTGGGCGAAGTTGTTCCAGTGAGCGATTGTGTGGACCCAGCTGAAGAAGAAGATGGACCAGGCGGTCGTGATGTGAAACGTGATGTTCTTGTCGAACTGGATAATGCCGTTCAATGGCGTCTGACGCGCCAGCGAGATAAAAGTCCTGCACACCGGGAACAGGATCATGGCCACATCAAAATGGAGGACCAGAGCCGCCGCACGAGCTATCATATACGTCGGCCCGAAAGTGTCGCGGGCAACTTGCAGATTGTCCTTGACTGCGTAATTGACGAAGCCAAATGCGAACACCATGGCGTGGAGGACAGCGAAGACGAAGACGAAACTGTGGTACTTGTTAGCCTCGTACGCAACGGGAATACCCACGATCCTCGGCCGGTCCTGGCGAGCACATACAATCTTCGGTAACCCTCGTTGACCATCCAACGATCGAATTTTTCTCTCGATGAAAGCTCCTTTTGCCTCTCTTGGGTCATCTCACCCGACAACAACATCCTCGTGAGTGGCGTCCATCTTGATCGTTCCGACTGCTTCTCGTAGCCCCCTGAATACCTCGAATCGCCGTAGTAGTCGCTCATTGTGGGATCTTTGTGGCTATCGTCTCCTCAGATGTCGGTTTTCCCCCGGTAGACTGTCCGTAGACTCCTCACAGGTCCACCCGTGACCGAGATCCGAAGCTTCCTACTCGTCCTCCACCGTGATAGCCTCGGGCTGGTTGTCGAAGGCGTCGATGGATGGATGTCCGTGCCTCTCGCCCAAATAATATTAATCGGTTTCCAACAGTCGATGCCCAGCGACGGAATATTCAGAGCCTGCTGAACTAGCAAAAGTAATACATAAAAGACAGTCGGGAAATGAACTGAAGCGTCTAGCCTGAGCGTGGACGATGTCTGCTGCGGCCGCGATAATACGGACGGATGATCAGCAAACTGCACAGCAACAGGTGGTAGAACCTGGCGATATAGAGGAGATTTGGAGTGTGGCGGGTGGCGGGTGGGAAGAAAGGCCGTGGAAGGGGAAGTGCGGCGGGATGTGATGGGGTTATGAAGCACGCCAAGGGTGTTCGACCAGAAACAGGGTGGATCATCTTGTAGATCATACCTACGCGCTATGCCTGTTATCTGCGCTTTCTCATGTAGCAGACAGATCCAGCTATTACCAGGCTAGGTATAGTGAGTTTGGGGCAGGACAAATCCGTGGAACAGACGGCAAGCAGCACTGCTGGGTGCGTTGCCGGGAACAGGAAGATCGCCGAGGGAGAAAGACAGGATGATACCTGGGTGGTACGGCGAGAGGCGAGGTGCGCACGATGTCGAATTGGCAATGGGAAGATTAGATGAAGTAGAAACCTGGTGGAGTAGAAGGCAGAGAAGTGCGAAGAGACGAAAGGGGCCAAGACTCGAAGCCAGTCGAAGCAGGCAAAAGGGGGGCTCGGAGGGGGGGTCACTGATCTTGGGCCTCGTCGAACGCGAAGAGGGTGTGTAACGAACATGTCTGAGGGCCCTGGCAGCTTTTCCAGGACAGGAGATGGGCTGGATGGGCCATGATCCTTGGCCCGGCACACAGACTGACGGGTGCAATAGGCGACGGACCGCCGCGGTGGGGGGGCCATGTCATGCACACCCCTCGGGGTGAGGCCACCATTGCCGGGTGGGCAAGGGCAAGGGCAAGCAGGGCATGGTGAGGCTCCGCGAGCCGCCGAGTACGCGTCTGTGCTGCTTGAGCTCGTCTTGTGAGAGGCGTCGTCGAAACAGAGGTAGCCCCGATCGGGATACCATCATACCACAAAGGCCCACCCCCAAGCTAGCAGCACAATAGCAGCACAATGCTGTCGGTAAGCTCGGCGTTAAGCCGCAGCCAAGAGACCAAGATGCAGATGCAAGGAGTCAATGTCAGTTCGTCAGCGGCCTCATCGGACTGTTGGAACCACTCTCCAGTCTGATGGAAGCTTTTGACATGCGTTCCGTTACTCTGTTTGGCGAAAGCCAGTGAAGCATGTCTATTTGTTCCCGTCATGTCGACCTGCTTGGCCGCCACGGAACAAACAGACTTGAGCTCGCTCTCGCTCATGGCACCAGGCTAGCCGTCCCGGGATTAATCCATTCATGCCAGGCACGGGTTTGACGGCACTGACGGCACTGACGGCGCATCACATTTGCGAGTGGCAGCACCCGAGGGTTGGAACAGGCGCAGGGCGCAACGCACATGGCAGAGGGGAGCGTCGTCATCTCGTTTCCCAGGTGATACCGACGCCGTCTCCCGTCAGCGGCAGAGCCGTGTTTGGGAGCCCTCGTTCGTCAGCGATTGGGGTTGATCGACCGGTTTGACAGGGCCTAGAAAGGTGGGTTATCGAACGATTCTGCTCCTGTGGTTCGTGCCAGGAGGCCTGGATGGCGGCACGTGTGCTTCATCATGGCCCTGCGTCCTGGTGGTAGCACAGCCTGGTAGGGCCTGGGCGTGTCGAAGGGCGAGTCGAGCCACGGGCGGGAGTGGGAGTGTGAGTGGGAGAGGGATTGGATTGGGAGTGGCAGCATTTGGGTGGGAGAGGGCGCCTGGCGGCGTGTGAAGTTTGGGATGTGGTGGGCGTGGACTGGGGGACTTTGGAGGCGGCCCCTGACGAAACCCAGCCTGCGACACGGGCCAAACGGGCGGAAACCGACAAGCCTGACGGAACCACAGCATCAGCCAATGACGGAGCTTAGAGGCTGGGACTTGCGGGTCGCGTCCTGCTGACTTAGCAGAGCCACGCCCTGGGCTCGCCTGGGGTCCGCCTGGGTCTGCCTGGGTCCCCGGCCCAGCCCAAACCCGCCAAGAGTTCTTCCAGACACTCTGACACACCCTCTCTTTGGGCTCTCGATGTCGACTCACACCACACCACACACCACACCATTGTCGAGTTCGTACGTGTATGACAACAGGCAAACCCACAACGCCAGCTTCGTCGTCGACTCCTCCAGCCTCGCCTCTCTCGGCCAGCGATTGGCAGGCAACCCTGCCCAGCGGGTCACACGTCCACCACACCCCGCTTCCCGTCCCGTGTCGACGACTCAAACTCTCCGGGATTCTCCCACCCCCCAGCCCACAACAGCTTGGCCTGGGGATCCCTGAAGAGATCCACCCAAGAATAGCCCTTGCACATGTCAATTGCGTCGCTTGAAGCTTAATCTCCCGCGACACACTTTACCCTCGCCGCGATATTCATCACCTCTCTATATCGTTCTCTACCATACGACATTCAGCGTCCCAAAGCCCGCTCAACAACTCCCACGACAAGGGCGTTGTGGGATGCAATCTTTGGGACCCCCTTTATTACAGGGTCCGACCAACATTGGGTGGTGCGGATAACTGGGGACCTGGGTCAAATGCTCCAGTTGTGAAGACTTGCAACTCCACGTACAGGTCCCTATCCTGGGCTTGGGCTAGCTTGGGACACGAGTACACATGGGTCTCCCAACTTGGACGCGCCGCAGCTACTCAGAGAATCTAACATCCAAAAGCGTCCCGGCGGTACGCTTGAAGACGATCTAGATCATGCTCAATGGGCGCGGGATCCTGCAGGGGTTCTCTAAATAATCTCCCGTGAATTCCTCGGAACCACACTTCGGCACCCATGCCTGTTGGGTTTTGACTTTCGAGAGAACATTCGCCTTGGTCCAGGCTACATCGAAAGCATCAGTCAGCCCTCTTTCCACCACCATCGCCCGAAGCTACCACCACGGAATAACTGCGCTCTGCGCCCTGGGTATTGTTCGAAGCGCAGCTCGAATTTCCGGGCTCGAACTTGGCCATGGCAGCCACATCTGTGCTTCCCACGGTGCGCTCACCCTTCTGCACTCAACCACAAGTGTGGTGCGCTCGCTGAGCCTCGCGATTGGGTGCCATTATCAGTTGGACCGCAACGTGGGAATATTGTAGGAAACCTCCACCATCTCAAGTCTTGCACACGCTTTGAGTTTGTTTTGTATCATCCCACCTGCGGACACAGCCAATGCCAGCGTCCGAGCAACGCCTATGTTTCCAAACCCCGAAAAGGGGGATTTTAGCTGGACCTCTTGACTCTCAGCCTCTCTTATTGCCTGGCTGGCGGGCAGGGTTTAGTTTGTTTGGCCCGATCTCACCCCCTTTGGGTTCTTGATGCTGATCTCGCCGTTCGCAGCTGCCCGGCTGCGCGCCGAATCAGGGCCACCGAGGCTGCACGCGGGACGACATGCTCTTTTTATGGTTTGGCCTGATATTTGGTCCTATCATCTCCTCAAAAGGCTGATCCTCCAAACGATCTCCGAGTGGCGGGTGCAAGAGAAAATCATGACCGATGATTCGGGAGCGCGCCTCCTTGGTGCACTCGTATCCTCGTGCAGGAACGTCCTAAATGCTCCCGGAAGTGGTCCCATCGACACCGAGGTGGCCGTTTGCTCCCTGGCGTCGTTTGGACCGATGTTCTGGTTGTGGATTTACCACCGTTATCCATCCCACCGTCATACGAGATGTATGTGGAAGCTAATGGTGTTGCGGTGCATTGTGCGAGTGGCTTGTTTAGCCTTGCCTCATTTTTCCCTCCCTACCATTCTACACACAATGTGGCTGTGATGTCACTACTGCTCGGCTATTTTCCCGGCCGTTCGGCCTGCAGAATTTGACCGTGATAGCTCGGATTTCATGGCTTGCTGAGTCAAAATGTGACCCTGCCTGCGGCCCGGGCACGATGCTTCCCAAAACGACGCTTCTCAGACTGGTATCAGGTATGTGTTTCCTTGAGGGTTGATGTTTGGTTTGCGGCACGGTCCTTTGACGTTCCAGTCTCTTCCCATGACTTGTTTGGGCACCCTCTGTGTCTCTGACTCCGGTGTCCCCGTGCCGGTCAGTCATTGTGACAGTATTGTGAGCCCTGTGTTTCCTCGGCCGCGAGTCACGAGCATCTGGTTGCAGACGGGATCAGGCCTGACTTGCAACGGGAGGCATTGACTATGGTCATCGGGTAGCTACCCGTGTCTCGATCTGGCAGGAAAGCAAACAGCACCGAAACTCCTACTCTGATGACACCTGAAATTCGCGATGGCAGTAACATCAGGTCAACAAGATCATCCAAAAAGAAGCACCTTGGGGAACATGTCATATACTGCCGGTCTTGGAGACCTGAAGAGACTCTTGTCCGCTCGCTCGTTGTGGAAATGTGGCTGGTGCTTTTGTCAGATGAGAAACGGATGTTGTAGTCATGAAGGATTTTTCTTCCAAGGTTTTACAGCATATCCCTACACCATGGTTTAGGCGAGAAAAGTCTTGAGACTGGTACGAATCCGGTGTCCCAGAGTCATCAATAATAGTTTTCGAAACAACTGTATTCCTCTTCCAATTTAGGATCACATCCCTACGATGTATGCAGTAAACGTATCTGTCGCCCTGGGCATATCGGTGGGCACAAAGTTTGAGCAAAATTATGGACTGTATGATTGTTTGCTTGCTTGACATACGTGTCGTCTCATCTCTCCCCCGCCATAGGATACCTAGGTACTGTGCTCTGCAGTGAATCATAGGCCTAATACGAACAGTCCCAGCACTTCGGTCACAACGACATCCAACACACAAGCAAATTCCATGAGAAGGTAATGTTTTCAGCACCCCATCACCGGTAGCTTGGGATCCTTGGGAAACAAATGTATCTCGTCATACCTCGTCCAGGCATGTGAGTATTCCAAGTTGTCTCAAGCAGTAAGTGCAGGTGCCTCCTGAGTCCTATCATGCGAGGTCATACCAAAGTTGTCTCTGTTCTTGGTAGACATAAGCTTTCTCTTTCAGTTGGACATGGTAGATGGAATACCTGCCGAATTGAAAACATTACGAAAATCTCTAAAGATATACGGCAGAATTAACGTTGACTACTTTTCAAGGCAGTGATTGCAAGCAACGGGTGAGGGTATGAGACACTCCAAAGATGCTTACATAGCCGGAGGCAGCAGCGGGTCTCCCCACAACAAATCATGGTTAAATGGTTTCAGAGACTAAAGGTATTGAACAAGGGAAAACAGGCCCAAAGGCCCAACAGTCGGAGTTATAGCCACGAGGGGCTCCGAGGAATGGGAGACACTGAGTTCCTTACACAAACAAGGACAGCGGGAAAAGGCAGCCACGCCATACACACTTCCTGAAAATTGAGGTTGCAAATATAGAGCATTGGGATGTAAGACTTGATAAACCATGACCTGGGGCTCAAGCACGTACGGCCGTCAGACTTCCCAATCTCCCTGGCCTGAGAAGTAGAGCGCATAAGTAGCCTGTCAGGCCAGCCGCTCTCGACCTCCCGTCAAGGCTTGGAAGAAATCGTGGAAGCCACCATGTAGCCCATATGAAGGCGACTACACAAGGTAAAGCCTGTGGAATATCTTGGAGGCGCATTGCCATAACCTCGATTCGCATCTCACGGCCCATTCCTGCTCAACAGAGAACAGGATGGCTGACTCCGGGTTCTCTTGGCCAGAGTATGGGGCCTACTAGGTAACTAGTCCCTGTTTTTTGTAAATCATCATCTGCCTCATTGAGGTTAGCCGGTATAGATCTCATATAAAGCATATTTGGGGGTTATGGAAAGAGCTACAGGGTTCCTCGTACCTATGCCATGAATGTCTTTCAGCACCAATCCAGGTTCTGCCACGCCCTGGCTTCCACGGCCAAGAAGATTTCTCAACAGGATGACCTGAGCCTAACCACGGTCTTCATCTTAGGGGCCAGAGTGTCACGAACCGCGTGGAAATGCCCAGTGGTAAGCCCTTTGCCACTTGGGGGCTCAAAATATCAATCGTACTCACGCGTCCTGAAATCAAAGAAGGGTTGTAATAGACAGAGCGGTGGCATGAAAACTGGAAAACAAGCAAAACAACCAAAACAGTCTTGAATACTCATAGCATAGCTTCGGCTCAGCCAAGTCCCTGGCTTTGCAGCACGTCCAACAAGAATCCTTATCAACTTGCACTGGGCTATATGAAGTCAAGGGAGAGGGGGGCCCATCATGGTCCGGGTGGAGCAATCACAGGAGCGTTTTTTTTGTGGCTAAAATGATGGAAGATTCATCCAAGTCATGATTGTGTTACCGACATCTGATAATGAGAATAGTCTTATGATGGTGATCCGGTGAGGGCGTATCGGGGATGAACCTACCACTCCTCAAAGGACGCAGTCTCGACGGGTTGGTGGCCATCAGATAGAATGACCAGTGATAATGGAACCACCGCAAACGCGTAGTAGCGAAGCATACCAGGCACATAATACCTGAACACGCTTGCGCGCCGCCTTCGGGGAGACTCAACATCCATGGGGGCAGGTCATCATCCGTGGAGACGACAGCTACGGAAGCCGGAACAGGGAGCTGACCTGATCCTCTCCTCGCCCACAGGGATAATTCTTGGTCATACCGAAGCGAGACATCTCATATGGAGCCTCTAGGCTTCCAACGGAGTGGTAGTAGGAGAACATGTGTTTCTAACAGCGAGGGGTAGCCAAAGCGGAATATCACCAGAAGACGGCACCAGAAGACGGGGCCAGATCATGGCCACAAAGATATACACTCTTAGCCCAGGGATTCCTGTTCAATCCTGTATAGAAAGAAGTATGAGCTTGCCTTTCCTTGGCTCCCAGGCAGTAAGCAAGATCAGCACCAGCGCGTGGCTATGGCTGCCCTCCTCTTCCACGCCCCAATGCCCAGTGCTCATGAGCTCAGCTGCCCCCCCCCCCCACCGCGAATTGAAAAAAAAGGGGCCAAAAGACCTCAGAACATGGTCAAAGGCATGGAAAGGTGTAGGTGTGTCTAGAGACCAGGGGAGCCATGTGCGCAAGCGTGCCAGAAGGATAAAGAACCAAAAGGGCCGTTGGAGGAGGCACCGTGCCAAACAACAATTTGCTGGGCTACTACATCGACCACACTGCTCCACCCATCCTTGGGCCACCGGATCAGTCCTCTCTCTGCCTGTGGGCAGTCGGCCTCGTCCCTAGCCAATATCCCAGCAAAAGGCACAGAGTCTCACAGACGAATGGTGCAGATGATGCCTCTGCACCGCAATACCTGTCCAGGGGAGGGGCGGGGGACAAGGGGGGACAAAAGAGCCGCGGGACTTGAATTGTTCAGTCGGTTCTCCCAACCCGCCTTGGGGATGAATAAATCCAAGGCGAGCAGTCAGACCCCGAAACAAAAAAAAAAAAATTGGAAGCACAACCCACAAGCTGTCTGTCCACCAACAGCCTTGTCCGGCTGTCACTCGACAACTGATGAACACTTGAACCCGGGGCTCACAAACCCTCTCCTTATACACCATATTGCATCCGGGCGAGGTAGGCCGCACCTAAAGAGGTGCATGCCCTGCACGGATAGGTGTTGCTTGCGGGCAGATCTTGTGTTTGTTGCGGTTCTCTTGGGGTCTTCGCTGGGTCTCCGACAGTCTTGAGTACTAAGTAGGTAGTTCCCAAGACTCCCCTGGAAGCAGGGCGTCATGACATCAATAGGCTTTTCCCAGAATTCGTTGTGATCTTGTCATGGTGGTACACATACCTCGAGTCGCACCGGAGACTGCTATCCGGAGAACCTTGCTCGGAAATGCTCTCCTAGACAAGATGATATTGCCCTCTGGGTGTCAGTGTCAGCCCGCCTCAAGAGCTTCAAGCGACTCATATCCACATTTGTTGACCTGAGGTACGCCGGGTACATAGCCCTTGGAACGGCAAAGACATCAGGAAGCCGCCCGGGTAGTCAGTCAGCAGACACAGGTTGCACCAGCAGACCGCCCAGTACGTCACACCTAGCCGTCAAAGAAATATGACGCTGTTAGCACTGGAAACAGTGTGTCATGATACCCACGTCTCTTCCCTTGCTGTCTAACTATCTGTATGCATAGCATTTCTCCCCACAGCTTCGTGTGTTGGTGGTCAAGAGAAGAAACGTGACCCAAATCGTCAACCAAGCCGGTCCTCTCCCGGTATCAGTCACTCGGAATGCAACGCCAGCAGCCAGCCAGAAAAAAGTGCAGGAAAACGTGTCCGTATTGATGTTGATCTACCACAAGACCGAGGGGGCAACGGAGTAGTCCCCTCGCCCTCGCCATGCGTCCACCATCTCCAAAGCTCACACAAACACACCACGTGCAGCCGGCCCCCCGAGTGGGAGAAAAGCTAGATGGCGTACTTGCGAGTCCACTCCCTGGCGGTGGACTCGTATTGAGAGCGGTTCGTCTTGTACACGTGTGCAATCTCGGGGACAAGGGGGTCGTCGGGGTTGGGGTCGGTCAGCATCGAGCAGATGGACAGCAGGACTGCAGCGAGGTTAGTTTCTGACTGCGGGGGATCTCGTGGCTATCGGTCCAGGACGGTATCGTCATACCTTTGGAGATGGTCAGGGCTGGGGACCACTGGTCTCGGAGGATGTCCAAGCAGATGCTTCCATTGCTGTTGATGTTGGGGTGGTAGATACGGGTGGTGAAGTTGACCTTGGGAGGCTTGAATGGGTAGTCTGTTGGGAAGTGGATTGCGAGGAAGAAGACGCCGCCCGAGTATGGGGAGTCACTCTGTGAGGCACGGTCAGCGACATGTCTGGCTGGAGGGGATCGAGCTCGAGGCGAAGAGGTCCGTTCGACGGCCAGCCCGAGTCAGGGGACAGGTGTCCAGGATGGTGTCTCGAATAGGTGGCATTGAGTACAGGATCAGTGGAGGTGTCAACTTACAGGTCCCATGATGGTCGCCTGCCAGTGGAACTGCATGACAGATAATGGTCAGTAAGTGCATGTCCGGGTGATGGGCGTTGCTGGCGAAACGGGTCGCGTGCGAGGCTCGCTCGATTAAGAGTGGTGTTGGTGCTTATCGGAGAACAGGGCACAGGGCGAGGGGCAGTGCGTACCAAATCCTCTCCAACGGGACCGGCGGAGCATGACGAGGGAGGGTCACTGTCGGCGACATGTCAGCATCGCAGTTTACTTTTGGATGAGGCCGTCTGGCATCCTCTCGCCTCCTCTCTCCGTCGCGGACACTGAGCGGCTGAGGGTTGATGGGGTTTCAATGTCCACAGCCACATGCCCCGCTCAGAGTAGCAGTAGTAGCAGCGGCGGCGTCGGCGGCAGCAGTAGCAACCACCAACACCCCACCTTTGCAGCTTGCGACAATGGACTGTGAGAGCGACGAGAGGACGACCAGGAGGGGAAAAGAGGGCTGGATGACATACCGGCCGAGATCGGTGAGTTCCTTGTTGATTCGCTTCAGAGCCATCTTGTGTGAGTTGTTGGGTTGTGGATGTGTGAGGCTGGTTGGGAGTCCTCGGGTTTGGTTGGTCTGGGCCGGTGATTGAGATTGGGACAGAAAGAAAGAAAGATGTTCGACGGGCTGCAGGTTGTGTTTTATCTCGGGTCAGCGGTTGGAACAACAGAGAAGGTCAGTGAATCATCAAAGGGGGCGAGCCAGGCAGAGAGCGGCAGAGAGAGGGAGAGGAAGAGGAAGAGGCGAAGTGTCAAATGGAGGCTTTCTGAATGGATGCACGAGGTTGGGTTCTTTGGGTGGTGTGCAGGCAGTGGATGGATGGATTTGCAGGCTCGACTCACAAGATGCGGGTGATGTGGCGGGGGTGAGGTGATGGTATCGTAGGCTTTGGAGGATGTTCGGGAGTAGGTTCAGACTACTGGTCAAGGTCAGGAGCGAGAAAGAATGCTGGATGCTGGCGGGCGATGGGGCGGGCGGCAAAGTCTACACCCTGCCTGCTGCTGCTAGTCCTTCCTGCTGCACTCTGTGGCCGGCAGGGCAGGGTACAGTGGGGTACCTTAACACTTGGTGGTAGGGGGACGAGAAAAATCCGAGGAGAGTCACTCAATCAGTCACTCTCAGGCAGTCACACAGCAGGATGGATTTGGGTTGCTGTTCCCTGTTCCTGCCAACAACAAACAACGCTCATTCAGTCAGTCAGTCAGTTCTGTCTGTCTGTCTGCCAGTCACTCACCCATCACCATTACACTTCACAGCTTACTAGGCAAGCACACACTCAGCAGCAACACTGACGACAGGGGGGTACTGGAGGGGCTGGCGGCGGCTGCAAGTGGATGGAGGCCCAAGCAAGTGGGACAAAGGAAGAAGCGCCCAATGCCCCGAGAGGCAGAAAGGCCGCAGCAGTGGGTTAGGCCTGACCTGACCGGACCTAAACATGGTCGGGGCCTGAAAGCACGGCCCTTTCCCTGCAGACTGCAGTAGCCCACCCGAAAACAAACATTTCACCTGCAGTGCTCACAAACATGCGACAAGTAGATTTGACCCTGGATCTGACACAAATGGTACACCACTCACAATAGTAGCAAAACCACCACCGACACCAATACCAACACCAGCACCGAGCAGCACCAGCGCCGCCACCCAAAGCACCTGCCCTACCATCTGCTTGTTGATTTATCAGCTTCTGGCCATGTTATCCCCCCTCCTCTCAGGAAACCAGGCCAACACCAACCGTTCACGTCCTAACGTGCCCCATCTGCCGGGAAACGCGACGGACCCTGGCGCATTGGACCTTGCATCGAAAACACGTCAAGCTCAGGAATGACGTCGATCGGTCAGGTCGCCAGGGGCGCAAGAGTCAGGGGTTCAGGGATGGCTCAGCGAAAGGGGGCCCGGCTCGATCCGATCGTGGCCCGGCATGGCCGGACAAGCTGCCGGAGTACAGCACGGCACGCCTTTTCGCATCCGGCGATGGACCACGTGGCTTGTATTTAGATCCACGAGCGAGAACAGGCTTTTCCACTTCTCATATTGAGGCTTTCTACCGTTTGGTCTCATCTGAGCAGATATAATGATCTGAATGAGCAGCATATCTACAAAATAGCAAGCTGCAGATTACTACAACACCACTTCCACAGGATCTGTAACAATGATATTGTCTCAGACAAAGGCCTGGATGCCAGTTATGGCTCTGCCGAGTATCAGGCCTGCATGAATGCATTAGTAAATACAATAGATTTGGGCAAGAAACGGAAGGACAATAGGAATGTAGAGCGAGGGGTGAAAAAACGAAGGAACGCCCAACTTACTGTGAATATCACTCTGGCCCTCATAAGTCTGCGTGACAAAAAGGTTGGCCACATGCCTGCCGATGGCGTACTCGTCACTGACGGCATTGCCCCCAAACACCTCCTGCAGCACCCGGGCGTTGACCAGCGCCCTGTCGCAGTTCTGCCTCTTGATCATGCTGATCATCTCGGGCGTCGCCTTCCCCTCGTCCTTGAGCCGCCCGACCTGCACCGCCGCCAGCATCCCGTACGCGGCGTCCGTGGCGGCGTCGGCCAGCTTGCGCTGCACCAGCTGGTACCGCGCGATGGGGTTCCCCCGGAACTGGCGGCGCTCGAGGGCGTACGCGCGCGCGCGGCCCACGCAGTCCTCGAGCGCGCCCATCGTCCCCATCGCGATGCCGTACCGCGCGCTGTTGAGGCACGAGAAGGGGCCCCGCAGGCCCTCGACGTCCGGGAACATCATCTCGCGCGCCACCGGCGCCCCGTCCAGGTGGATCATGCCCGTGACGCTGGCGCGCAGGCCCGTCTTGTTCTTGATGGCCGGCGTGTCGAGCGTCCCCGGCGGGCAGGCGCCGCGCTCCACCAGGAACCCGCGGATCTTGCCCGTGTCGGCGACCTTCGCCCACACGAGCAGGACGTCCGCGATGGGGCTGTTGGTGATCCACGTCTTGGAGCCGCTGAGGAGGTAGTAGCCCTCCCTGTGCGGGTGCGGCCGCGCCGTCGTCTCCATGCCGCCCGGGTCCGACCCGTGGTTCGGCTCCGTCAGGCCGAACGCCCCGAGGATCGTGCCCCTCGCCATCCCCGGGAGGAACTTGTCCTTCTGCTCGGCCGTGCCGAACTCGTGGATCCCGCCCATGACCAGCGACGACTGCACCGACATGCCCGACCTGTACCCGGAGTCCACCCGCTCCACCGCCTTCGTGATCAGCCCGCCCGCCACCGTCGACACGCCCGCGCAGCCGTACCCGTCGATCGTCGCGCCCAGGAGCCCGAGCTCGCCCATCTCGGTCAGGATCTCGCGGTGGTAGTTCTCATCGCGGTAGGCCTCTGTGGGAGGGGTGTTCAAAAAGAAGTCAGCCCGCTGCTCAACAACGCCCGAAGCCTGGCGGAAGGCGTGTCGGGGTGACGGGGGTGGGTAGCTTGAAGGCACGAGGGTAAGGAATGTGGGTGGTGTGGAGCGTACGAAGGACCCTGGGCAGCAATTTCTCCTGGCAATACTTCTCCGCCGTCTCAGAGATGGCCAACTCCTCCTCTGTCAGCAGGTTTTTGTAGTTGAGAGGGTCCTGCCAGTCAAAAGGCGGCGCGGATGATGCAGACGCCGCATAGCTTCGCCTGGCGCCGACCCGCAGTGCTGGGGCGCTCCGCCGCGCGCATCTCGAAAGTAGGGCTCTGGACATGGTCACGAGAGGTGCAATTGGTCTCACAGGGAGTCCCAAAATTCCAGAGAATTCAAAGGAAGAAACGGCCCGGCAGAAGGGGCAATGCTCCCCTTCTCCTCTCCACTTGTTGTTGCACCAGGTTGTCCGGTCTCGGGCTCGGTGACGCCAACGAGGTGCAAAGAGCCTCGGCTCATCGACTTGCAGTGGCGCCGGCTACCCGGGTTTGGCCCTTGATCCCTTCCTGCCCATAACCATTTCAAATATTGCATAGATGAACATGCCTGTCAAAGGCGACAAATGCCAGGCAAGAGGGGGTGCCATTGCATTGCATCTTTCTCAATTCTTTCATTGCAGATCATCCACAGTCTTCCCTGCAATTCTTCTACTAGCTTCTCCCAACTCCATGGACGGAATGCTTCGACATTCACGTGATAAATAGTCTCACAGCAGGCTCCAGTCGCCATGTATCAGCATGAGACTCTTCTTAACATCTGGGATTCGTATTCATCGCTGTTACATGGGGGTTCCTATTACTGCCTATTCCAACCACTCCCTCAGCTGGGAACCATGCAATTGATGAGCGCCCAACACCCGGAAGACGGACAATGTTTGCAAACATAAGAAATAATGTACTAGCATTAGGTCCACTACGAGACACACAAGGTACGAGTATCTAGACGGCCTACAGCAGCAGCAGCGCGCCAAAGGCGACGCCGCAGAGCAACACGAACATCTCCACGAACCGGTCCATGCTCGCACCCGCCGTGACGGGGAACGTGGGCAAAGGCTGGGAGCCGTTGTTCGCCGCGCCCGTGCCGAAGGCCCCCTTCGGAGGAGGCGGCGGCGGCGGCGCGACGGGGCCGGCCCCAGGGATACCCGGAGGGGGAGGCGGCGGAGGCTGGACGGCGGCGGAGGCCGCCTCGTCCGTGGGCAGCAGCTTCTGTATGGTCCTGGTGACGGCGACGAGCAGCGTGGTGGTGTACACGGTGGTGAGGTCGACGACGGTGGTGACGACGACGGTGCTCTCGGCCGGGTTGTACGGGATCGTGCTGGTGGTGGTGACCACGGCGGGCGTGACGACGCCGTCGGCCCGCGTCCGCGCCACCGTCACCTCGCACGGGCTCGTGAAGACCTCGGCCGTGATGCACGTCGTCCCGACGGGCACCGCGTACAGCGTCACCTCCGGCGCGCACACGGGGCAGCGCGTGATGGTCGTCGTGATGGTCTGGTAGACCGTGTTGGTGTACGAAGGCAGCACCGCGCCGGGGCCGCCGGGTGTCGAGCCCGAGACCTGGGGCCCTCCGGCTGGCCTGCTGGTGAGGGTCGGCGTCGGCGTCGGGAGCGGTGGGACGGAAGAGCCCGGGCCCACGATGAGCAGCTGGATGGCGAAGGTGTATGTGGCTGCTGGGGCCTGCCTGCGTCCGGGCCCGTTTGACCCCGTGGTCGGCTGGCCAGCCGTTACTGTGATAACTAATGGTCCAATTGGGAAGTCGAGCGGGATCGTGCCGAAGAAAGACGTGGTATTGGTGCTGTACAGGAACCACGGCGGCGAAGGGATCCAGGAGAGCGCCCGGTCTCCGACGTTCCTGAGGTAGGGTGCGATGCTGATCACGAACGGCTGCCCCGGGCTGAGAACCGCGATCGTCACGATCGGGGCGCCAGCGGCACTAGTTGCGCTGGGCGATGCTGACCCGCTGCTCCGGGGACCGGAGCCCGACGGGGTAGGCACAATGAGTCCCGATGGGAGGGAGCTCTGAGGAGGGCTCCCACCACTCCCCGATGCGCGGGAGCTCGAAGGACCAGAACCTCCAGATGGACCTGAGCTCGCCGGAGGCAAGACCCCAGACGGGCCTGAACTCCCCGGAGGAGGCAAGACCCCAGACGGGCCTGAACTTCCGGGAGGAGGCAAAACCACAGAGCTTGTGGGAGGCAGAACCTGTCCAGAACTTGTGCTGGGGAGGGTTGGTACACTATCACCAAGTGAGCTCGAAGGAATCAGGCCTCCAGCGCTGCTGGAGCTCGGAGGGGTAGCACCAACACCGCCTGCGCTGGACGTAGCTGGAGGAGGTATGACCGCGGCGCCGCTGGATGTTGGGACCTCTCCCGGCACACCGCTGCTAGTGGGACCATTGATAAGAGGAGGTGGGACGCCGGCATAGTAGTTGAAGATGAAGCCGAGGGTGCCGAGGTCAATGCCGCCACAGTATTGTGCGTTGTATGGCGCGTCGCAGTTGAACGAGCAGTCCGCATGGTCACTATCGACGTATTTCGTGTTGGCGACCGGGGTGAATTCCCAACAGGAGCAAAATCTGAGTGAAATCAGCAAGGTCGCATTCTCCGATGCGGCGCGGAAGGGAAGGGAGCACGACGAGGTCCATGACGAGCGAGGCTTACTGAGCTTGCATGCCCGCATAGAAGTAGCCTTGGCTATTGCAATATGAGAGACACGGCGCGGGACCCTGGGGGAACAACTCGGTGGTCTTCTGGATGGTGGATGTGTCGAGGGCAGCGCAGCCCAGGTACGTGACCTCCGCCTTCACCCCGAGGGCCAGCAAGGCGGTGCCGGCGGCCAGTGTGTGCAGTCTTCCCATGCTAGGTCAACGGTTGTCTTTACCAATGGGGTGTCTAAAAAAAAAAAGAGCGAATGAATGGTCGGTCGGTCGGTCGGCACAAAAAGAGCGGGAAGAGAGTTAGATCAGCAGGCCCGCAATCAGAAGTGACCGTGTTTATAACAAGGACAGGCAGAGGGAAGGGAGGCAGCAGAGGGCAGACGCCAGGAGTGCGCAGACGCGGTCCATGGTCCTTTTCAGTTCCGCGCATTGCAGAGCATCACGAGAGAGGAGACATAACAAGGCAAGACAGGCTGTGCCCGACGCGCTGCCGTTGAGACGGCGATGGCGGCCAGTGGCCAGTGGACGGGTGCGGGCCGAGACATGCTCGTGGTTGAAGAATGGACTCCTCGACGGCGGTGCGGTGTCCCACGTTCCAGTGGCCACCCGGAGGAATGTACGAGGTGTCGTGGCTGTCAACACGACCGAGGTATTAATTTAGTAGCGCAATCCATTCCTGCAGAACGGACTGGATGGCATCGCTATTCTTCTCTAAGAACATCATGTGGCCATTCCCGTGGATCCCAGCTGCACCCAGCTCGACGTATTCCAAAGAAGTGCATCCTGCCTGCCGGAGAAAGCCCACGGTGCAGTAGTCGTATGGTGCATGGAACGACGACTCTGCCGTCACCACCAGGATTGGCTTATCAGCCAGGTTGGCCAGCCTGCGCGGCGCAGGACTGTCCGCCTGCAGGGTGCAGCCGACCTGGTCTTGGCCGGGCGCCGCGACGATCTTCCTGACCAGGTCGGCGGCAGGGTCGGCTACTGGCGGATCGTAGGTGAGCGGGATGTCCGCAACCCCCCAGGCACGAGCCGAGGAGTTCCCCTGCACGCCTGCGTTGGTGAAGGGCGGCCCTGACGGCTCCAGGAGTATGAGGCCTGCCGTGAGACCGGGGCGTGCATCTGCAATCACGATCGGCAGCTGACCCCCCGAGCTGTGGCCGACGAGGACGACAGGCCTTCCAATCTGGTCGAGCAGGGCAGCGCCAGAGGACTGGGTCTTGTGTTGCTGAAACGTCAGGTTGGTAGTGTACTGCACCTGGGATGCGTAGAAGCGATCGAAAACCGGGTCTCCCATCAAGCCGGTGCCGTTCCACTGCGTATGCAATGCTGCCTGCGGCCAGAGGTCGTACCGCTCACTTGCGGTAAACCGCTGCTGCAGGTTCTCAGCCGCAAACGGCGGTTCCAATTCGGGGCCGGTATCTGGCTGCCACGCCGAGCGGCCACGAGACGGCTGGTCGACGAGGAACAACTCGTAGCCCTGCTCGACGAAGCGAGAGGCCCAGCCGCGGCCGCCGTCGGGCTTGTTGAGCCAGTTCTTCCGGAGGGTCAGCCTTTTTTGACGCGTAATCTCATGGCGGGGCAATTTTTGGGCCGCCCACTGACCGTTGCTGTCTGTGCCGAGCCGTGTAGGAAGATGATGGGGTGAGGTTGGGTAACACCACGCACGGGGACCAAGTGCTCGACGTATATCTGGTCCTGGAAGATATGCTCCCCTGCGCTGTTCTTGGCGTACTGGCCGCCGGCCTGGAAGTAGTCCCGGATCATGGGCGCCTCATGCTCATGCTCATGCTCATGCTGGGGCGCCTGCCCGAGGGCAGAGGCAGGGCCAACGGCAGGCAACGGGACGGCGGAGGCGGCCACGAGGAGGGTAGCAAGCATGCGAGGCATGGCTGGCAGGATGGGAGCCGGAATCCGTAGACCGGTGTGTTATCGACAGAGGCGAGGTGACCAGGGTCGAGGGCGAGAGGCAGGCCGCTGTCGACATCGTTGCCTTTATCTGAGTCGTCGAGTTCGCGACGTACTTTGCGCCTCACCCACACTCTGGCTGTATGGGGCCCGACAGGTTGTCCGTAAGTATTACATGGCGCTAGACTGCGGGGAACCTGGGCGCAGACGGGCGTCCTGGGGCAGAATTGGGAGCGTGTATGGGCTGCCAGGCTGCCCGGGGCAAAAGATTGATATTGTGCTGTGGATTGTGTCGTTACAACGGGCCGCCGATCCTGGCCGGTCCTGTCAGCGGGACAGATCAGATTGTGGCATGTATGTGAGATGCAGGCCGTCCACAGACACAAGCACAGGGACAGACAGGGAGGGCAAGAGGCAGATGCAGATGCAGAAGCGGGCGCAGCGCAGGTGGCAGAGTCTCTCAATGGGCACGAAGCATGGAAGAGGGAGGGTCTCGAAGAGAAGGGGTTCGAACAGAATCAGACCGGTCAAGCACTTTTGTCTCTGTTCATCAGCCGCGTTGCCGTCACGGCACGATCGGGGGGGCGTGCAGGACAGGGTGTAGGTCTTGTACGTCTAGTAGTATATCTTGTACACCTTGTACATCTTGTACGTCTTGTACATCTTGCCGTCTTGTACTATGTACATCTTGTGTGTGGATGGATGGTGTGCCAGAGATGAGCCTGGCTGGCTGGCACTCCAGCACTTATCGCATCATTCTGGGTCTGCCTTGTGGACCAAAAGCCGGAAGAAGGAGGCTAGATAAATAAGGTCAAAGCCCGCCCGGAGGAGGCGTCCAATGACAGCTGCCACCAAACGCCATCTTACCCCGGACGAGGTGGACCATGGGACAAGATTCGTGCCCTCGACAGCTCCCGGCATGGCACACGGAAGAAGAGGGTGGTGAGAGGTCAGCACAGAGGTGTTTGTGAGTCCTGCAGCAGGGGCAAGCCTGAGAGCTGGGACGAACGGCACCGGCATGCATGACTGTCTGCTGTGTGCCCCCCCAGTCTCCCCCGTCTCCCCTGTCGTGGCTTTTCTTGTCTTGTACATGGCATGTCATATTATCAATCAACCTGCGCCCGTCCACGCCCTCCTATCCAGTCGTGCATTCCGCCTGCCCGGCAGCCTGCCAGCATGCAATAGAAAAAAGTTGACATGTCTCTCTGTGACGTTGTATGCAGCTGTAGGTTGTATGTACACTAGACTGGATTCTATATACTACGTGGACTATTGGGCTGGCATATAGATAGGTACGTACCTGCTTCTCAAGTACACGACGATAGTGAGGACCCACTCTACATATCCAAATTGCTATTAGTGTCTACTCGTCAACCCTGGGCCTCTCTACCGTCTGCTACGGATCCCCAGCGGATCATCCCGCCTGCCAGCCAGCCCGCCCAGAGCATCCCCGCTTTGGATGGGCGACCGGGATGCGATGGAAGAAGGATGTGGCCGGATGGGCTGGATGGGCAGGACATGGGCAGGACATGGGCTGTGTGGGCTGGATGGGCTGGATGAGCTGTTGGATGGGAGCACAGGAGCACAGAATGGTGTCGGACGGCATGGGGAGGGCCATGGATGCCTGCACACGCTGTGGCGAGGCGATACCGGGAGTCTGGGCCAGGAACACCGACGACCACCACACCCCCTCTCATACATAGTCTCGATACGCACACGCACACGCACACACAAGCACACACCCCTCCCTCCCACCACACACCTCACTTTTGCCCACCAGACTCCACGGCCAAGGGCACAGAGACGGTCCCAGATATCAGACCTGGTTACACCTTGGGCTACCCAAACTACTGTGCAATAATAACCCCGACCGACATCATCCGTCAATCACCACCATCACCACCCTCCATCAAAGCCGCCAACCAGCAGCCGCACCATCAACACGGTACCGTTGCCACGAGATGGCGCTTACATGATGACACGGTATTATTGGCAACATCTGCGGATCCGGTTCACTTGATGACAGGGCCGCCAGCCGGGAATAGCCACCCAAAGTCCCAGGCATCCCAGACATCCCAGACATCTCAGACATCCCAGGCAAGCCAGACGCCGAGAGGGCGCACAGCAGCCCGCGACGCACAGGATCGAGCACAAGCATCACGCATCACGCATCAAGCATCAAGCATCAAGCGTCAGGCATTAAGCATCAAGCACCAAGGACCCGCCCCCCTGGGATATACCATGAACCCGGGTCGGCCCATGTGCCTTGACACGACTTCCAGGTCTAGACTGCCACAAACAAAAGCAAAAGCGTTCGCCAAAGCAGAACACTACATCTCAAGCGCTGTCTCATCACCATCCCCCATCACACAACCTACGCCCGTCTCCAACCCGTCCCACAGGCCCGACACGACACTGGCTGGCTGATGGTTTCGGAGCAGCGCACACTGACAAGCATGAGGGCCGGCCAAGCGAGCCAGGGCTGCTGGACATGCAAGAGTGAGTAATCGCCCCCTGTGCCTCGGAGCTTACTATTTTGTCATCGTCACTTTTGCTGCTGCTGGTGTTGTTGTGCTGCTGTGCTGCTGTACTGCTGTGCTGCTTTCCGGCTGCGGTGGAGGAGGAGGAAGAAGCGGTTGTGGTGTTGGTTCAATGTCCTCGCTGCTGCTGCTGCTGCTGCTTTTATTATTGTCCCCGGGGGTCACGCCTTGCCTGCTGCCTCTTCCCTTTTCACTTTCTCTTGCTGCACATTGTGGTCAGATATTTGATCTGACCTAATCCCTCTCTTGCTGGTGGGCCCTGTCGCCTACTCCACTTCATCCTGTGTCCCGGCTAGGCTATCCGTCTTGACGTCTGGTTGGGCTTTGGCTTCCTTGGTCGCCACAAACGGGCTCCTGCTGACACACGCCTCGTACCTGCGCGAATAGAGAGGAAAATCGGATGTGATAAGGGCCTTCCCTCATGCAACAACTGTGTGAGGACGGGCCGAGAGTGCATGGGATACGGCCTCCGGCTCGTCTGGCCTGACATACCAGATGGCCGCAGGAAATCCCCCAAACTCTCCCTGCAGCACCACCCGCACGGCCAGCTGCAGGCGGCCGGATTGTATTACGGCCAGCAGTTCCTCAACATCTCATTCGACGACATCGAGCAGAACCGTCAGGATGTCAGCACCTTAACCCTCCAGGACCAACACGCCCGCCCTCAGCAAGCCTTGAGGCTTCATCCTGATTTGGTCGGCCACGAAGTCGAGCTGCTCGCCTATTGTGAGTTGTCAGTTTCTCCCTGCTTCTCCCGTTCCTGTCCTCTGACGACGCCTCCAGACGAACACAAGATCGCCCGCATGATCTCTACCATCGATGCCAACAATGGCTTCCGCCACGAGCTCATCCCCATAGCTGTTAACGGGCCCAGTTTTGCCGCCAAGGGTCTCCGCAGTGCTATTCTCGCCCTGTCAGCTTTCCACCGTTTTGGCCTTGGGGCTGCCCTGCCATACAAGATCCAGGCCCTCCGCTACCTATCCCATTCTCTGGAAAGGGAGTCCATCACCGATGCGCCGCCCATCGAATCCCAGCTCGCGGCTTCCATGATGCTCTGTGTGTACAACGTAAGTGCCACACCACACAGCGGCTATATGGGCATGGACCGAGGCTGACCATTGACAGGTTTTTGACGAGGCGGAGGGAAAGTGGCATCTCCACTTGAACGGCTCCCGAAGCCTGCTGCACCGCTTTGCCGATATGAGAGGCGGGCCACTCGACTATGACTTTCTCAACACGTGGTTTCTCTACCATGAAATACTGGGCTCCTTCAGTCAGCCGCACAAGCACAATTATGAGGGTGCATCATCGCTGGAATTGCTTCACGGAAGTGATTGCGACAAGACCCTCATCATAGGCTCCCTCGGCTGCTCAGTCGAGATCATGGAAATCATCCACCACATCAATCAGTTGCGTTACCCAGCTGCACAGAAATTTGGCGACCAGAACGGCAGATCGGAGCTCCCGTCCGTCATGTGGACATGCCAGGGCTTACAGGACAGGCTGAGCCGGCTGAACCAACGCCTGCCACCCGAGATTGAGATGCAGTCAACCAAGGAGCAGACAAAGGTCCGCTTGACAGCCGAACTGTACCGGATAGCTGCCGTTTTGTACCTGCGCGCCGTCTGCCCCAACATCGACGCCACGAATCAGTCACCAATGTGGCTTCAGGCAGGCTTCAGGGTCCTGGCGAACCAGGAGATCTGCACGAGTCCTTGGCCACTGTTCGTGGTCGCTTGCGAGTCCCAGATGGACGACCAGAGGATCATGATCCTGCGGACACTGGATCGCATGGACGCAGATCGGAAGATCGGCAATGTCTTTGTTTTGAGGAGTCTCATCGAGAGATACTGGAAGCAGCAGGATCTTCAGGCGGATGGTGACCGAGTCAAGCCGTTGAAATGGTGGGAGCTGATGAGCTTCGATACTGCCGCGCCGTGGTTTATCTGAGCTCTCGGGGACCGGGAGTATGGAATTTGGAATACAAAAGAAAAGGGCAAGAACAAAGAGCTTGGCCGCTACAGGATAAGTGGACCAGCTCGGACTACATCCCACTCACTTCGATTTCATTGATCATAGGGGTATCCGGCCATCAAACGCCAAGTTCGAGATCCTGGACCTGGGACCCCACCGCTGAAATATTTTGAACGGCACCTGGGGCTTCATGAGATGGTATCGCTCGTTGGCCTTCACAGAATTCGGTTCACCCGGAGGACATTCCATCAACATGGGTCCTGACCTGATCTCGTGGTCAGGGCCCAGCCAACCACTATCATTGCTAGGAAGGAATTGGACAATGTGCGATCAGATTCGCTGGACATCGCGCAATAGGCTTCAGGTCAGTATGTATAGATACCCGGACTTGTTTGAAGGTTTACCATAGTATCTCTTGTTTCCGATTTTCTCATGAGCGAGCTGGGGCATTTCGAAGAAGGAGTTGACTGGAATTCCGCTGGGCAGTCGACAGGACCAGCTATGACAAGGTGTGAGATGAGTACGGAGCGTAAGGTCTCCTTTGTGGATGAGCCTGACACCAGAGTTGGACAGGGAAAAGTTGAACCGCTTCGATTATACGCCAGAGCAGGAGTTGGTAAGGTCGGAACTGAAGGTATTCACTTGGTTGTGGAGAGAAGCTTGATGGTTGCTTTGGGCGAGCCTTGCCGAGGCAAGTTCTGGAAGACTGATGTGAGGATCTCACACACCGTGGTTTCCTGAACAACGATGAGATCTACTTCAAACCTAATCATATAATGGTCAAGCGTACATAATCTACCTAGGTAGTTTGGTCATACAACGGAGTTTTTTGTCAGATCGTTGCCCGGGTCTCGGTGATGCGCATGGCTTGGTCTAATACGCTTGAATGCGAGCCCAAATCCACCAAGGAATACCGGCTTACGCAGTTCCATCCAGCCATACAGGGGACCCAATAATGCCGCACCACTTATCAGTGATCATAATGTGAGGAAATTCTTTGGACTCTACGTCTGAGCCTCGGAGACGTACCTAGAAGGTGCAGCATTTGTGGCAGGATCGCGGGTATATTTACATACTATAATACTGATCAATACGTAGTTGGTTTTGTTTTTAATCCGGACACAAATCTGTCACGAAATAAGCATTGTCACCGGGATCCAAGTTGAGCCACACACTGAGGCGACTATCCGCATGTTCGTTGCTGCCAATGCCGCCGCAGTCACCCGCGAGAGCCCCGATCACCTCAACTACGTGCATGCATGCCGCTTCTGGGCAACTGCTGCTGGCTTTGTGAACACCAACTCGTCTGCAGAGTTCACTGAGATTAACGACTTGGAGCCCGCAGCTGTCGATGCTGTTCCAGCGGCCACTGTGGCATTCATTGCCGGGTACTCCAGTGAGGCGTTCACTGCCATCGCAGCCCGTGGTGCTAAGTAGCTGGCGCAAGAGCAACCATGCCACTGGTGGCCCCATCGCGAACGATTACCCGCGTCGATGGCTCCAGAAGAACGGCTTGTTCACCACCACTGCCCCCGCTGGCGCAGCAGGTGGCGTCCAGGCCTTGCAGCAGGCAGACACCACTGACTTTTATGTCGGAACACATGCCCCTGGCGTCCATGCCATTCTTGCGCTCATGGCACCTGAGGACACTCACCACTTTGTCTTTACCAAACCTCTGTGGGGCCTCATCACTGCATACGACATCAAGGAGTCCACTCGCATCAGGATCTCTGAGCGTACTCAAGTTGCTGGTGTTGCCATGGTGGTTGATGACATCGTCGTTCTGCAGACGCTTTTTTCGGAGGCCACCAGTGGTTTGCTGCAGTCAAAGGGTCAGGTCCGAGCCTTGCATGCTGCTCGGCAGACTGTTGCTAGGGAAGGAATCCGGGTTGCGTCATACTCGTCTTGGTTCCTGAACCGTCACCCCCAGGCAATCACGCCGCTTGGCTTTAACCAGAAGCAGATGGCTTATGCCGACCTGATTGGTGAATTGGCTGCAGTGGCAGTCCGATACTTCCGTGGCTCTAGAGTGGGTACCCGGCTTCCCAAACCACCCCGGTTATTAAACGCCTTTATACATACTATTGTTAATATACAATTAATAATTGTAAAGTTAATTTTTAATATTTTACGACAATTTACATATGAAACTAATACTAAAGTTTATTTTTATAGTATATAAATATAATATAGCTTATTTTTTTAAAAATTAAATATTATAATAGCTAACTTATGCCAGCAACTTTATAACAGCACTAAAAAACTACTTATAGCCCTTTACAAATTACTAAACACTATATTTAAATCTTTTTAAATATATTATTTTTTTAAAGCTGCAATTTATTTATAATAATTTACAATTTATTATTTTCTTTTTTTAAAAAATATATTTTTTCTAATTAAATATTAAAAACCTAGCTTATTATATTTATTGTTAGAAAGTCACGTGGTCGATAAGGGGAATGAAGAGATAAGAT
>LJJS01000365.1:0-59464 GCA_001447215.1 Diaporthe aspalathi
CTTATCTCTTCATTCCCCTTATCGACCACGTGACTTTCTAACAAACACATTAATTAAAAATATTATATTAATTAATATTAGTTAAAAGCTAGTGCCTTTTTATAACTAATTATAAAATAAGCTAGTATTAATGTATTTTAATTTCTTTATTTTATTTTCTAAATCTTTTTTTAAAATAGCCGCTTTTTTAGCTTTTAAAGCAGCTGCCTTTTCGGCCTTTAAGTGCTTTTATTAAAGCCTATATATGAAGCTTGCTATATTTATTATAAACCTTTAAGCCTTATTAATAAAAATAACCTTTATATTTTTAATTTATTTTTTTAAATATATATTATAATATTAAGCGTTAATATAAGTATATTTAATAATAATAGCCTTATTATTAAATAAAGCCTTTTTAAATAATATATCGCTTACTTTTCTTTAATTATTATAAAAATATATTTTTAAAATATAAAATAGTATTAATTATAATTTTATAAAAACAGCTATTAAATATAAAGTTATAAAAGTTTTTTTTATTAAGCTTAATATATAAATATTATTTAATATTATAAATATTATTATTTATTTTATTAAGGCATTAAGTAAGATATTAAAAAATATAAAAGTTAATATAAGTATTAAAGTCAATTATTATAAAAGACGTTAACTTATTTAAATTATTATTTTAAATAGTTAAAAGTTTAATATTATAATTATTATTAGCTTATTAAAATATCTAGCGCTTTTAAGCATTTTAAAAGCTATAAAAGAAATTATAAACTTAATTAATAATATTAACTTATATTGCTTTATTATTTTAAAATAACGCTACCCTAGCCTAATAAAGCTAAAAAAAAACACATATTATAACTTATTATTAGCTTTTAGTTCTTATAAATAAAGTTAGCATTAATTAATATAAATATTAATTTATATATATTAATAACTTATTTAACGCATTTAAGAAAAGGAAAGTTTAAAATTAAAAATTAATATTAATTAATATAAAATTAGAAAGGGAAATTAGCGTTAATTAATATTAATTAATAAGTTAAAAATTAATATAATTAATAATAATATTATAAAGGTGCTAAAGTTAGTTTTTAATAAGAAACTTTAATATTAATTAATGTTAATTATTAAATTATTAATTATTATATTATATTTTATTTATTATAATTTAATATTTATAAATAGCTTTAACTTTATTAAAGCTAAAAACTTGAAAAAGTATTAAAACTAGAAGTAAAATAGCTATAAGTAGGTAGTATAATATTATTTATTTATTTTTTACTTTTCTTTAATATAAATTTTATTTTACTTTAATAAAAGTTAATTAGTAAAACTTAAAAAGAAATTATAATAAGTATATTTTTTTAAGATTCTATTAAAATAATATATTCATTTCCTAATTTTATTTCTAATTTTATAAATAAATAAAAAACTATAATTTAAAAGTAAATTATATTTAATATATAAAATATTTTCTTTACTAATATTAGCTTAAAGGCTGATATAAAGGTTTTTAAATAGTTATTTAAATTTAGCAAAATAGCAATAATAAACAGGTTAATATTATTATAATACTTTTTAAACTATAATAGGCTATTATTATATATATTAATATTAAAAGCAGAATTAAACAGGGCCTTTTTTATATTTATATTAATATACTTACTAGCTAAATTTTAAGCAGAGTTATAACCTTTTTAATTACTTTAGTTGCTATAGGTTTTATTATAGCTTTTATTATTAGGTATATTAAGTAAGAAAGCTAGCTTCAGCTTTTTTAGCTGTTGGGCTTTTTTATTTCTACTTGTATTTTTATTTTTATTTATATTTATATTTTTACTTTGCTTTTTATTATAATAATAAGAAAGTTAAGCTATTAAAGTAAAGCTGTTTTTTTTAAGCAATATATTATTTATTAGCATTTTTTAAATTTTAACTTATAATTAATATTAATTAATATAAAAAAGATAAAATTAATATTAATAGCTAATAAGAAATTAAAAAAAATATATAAAAAAAGTTTAAAAAATTTAAAAAGGAAAAAAAGGTTTAAATATTTTTAAAAATAGAATTTTGCTGCCTTATAAATAGTTTTTATTATTTAGCTAACTAATTACAACTAATAATTAAAGTAGAGTTTTTGCCTATTTATAGGGTTTTTACCTACTTAACTAGTTTACTTGCTAATATAAGTTAATATAAAGTTTCCGCTTATTTATAAGGTTTCCGCTTATTTATAAAGTTTTTGCTTACTTAATTGTATTTTAATAATAATAATTAAATTTTTATATAATTTAAATAATTAACTTATTAATAAAATACTATTTATTTAATTATTTATAATTAATATTAATAAATATAATTAATTATATAATAAATAATAATAAAAACTATTTAAATATTAAATAGTGAGGTAATTTAGAAAAATAGTAGAGTAGTTTATTTAGGATTTATAAGGCATAAGCCTTTTAGTTATAGCTGCTGCCAATTTTTTATATTGGGTGGGCTAACGGTTAAAGCTGGGTGGGCCGAAGCTGGCTGCCGACGTGCGGGGGCAACTGCATCGACATCATCATCAATACTTCCCAATAGCGACGTAGTCTATACCACACTACAATCCCGTTCATCATGACATTCTGCTCCCCTCGGCGTCAGGACGAAACAAAAGAGGAATACTTCAAGAGATGGAAGAACAGCCGAGATACGTGGCGCGAGCAGTTCGTTCAAAAGTTCCATCAGGCAAAAGCAGATGGAAAACGACACCCGGACTGTGACGGCTTAACTCAAGAGGAAGTAGCACAACATCTCTGGCTCGTCGAGAGAGACATCCTCATCGACTCAGGGCTGGCGAGAGCAGAGGACTTCGACCCACCAAGGAATCACTCCCCGCGGATAGCCGTCCCCGGCAAATCCCTGAGCGAGATCAGTGATCTGCCGGAGGAATGGCCCGAGTGGTCGTCCTCTCCATCCCCGCCGCAGTCCCCATCTGAGCAGCCGGTTCAAGGCGGGAGAGGACCGAGTACAGAGCCGAATGCACCACAGGCGGGAACGAGCGCCAGGCTGCACACTAGGAAGAGCAGCGGGGAGGACCAGCCCGACGAGACACAGATCGCCAGCGAGCGGGAACGACGAGGCGTCAAGAGGAGGCAGCATATTGATGATGAGCCCGACCACGAGGTGCAGGTGTCCCAGTCAGGACGGGGACGGGCAGCGGCGAAGAGGAGGCGAGTGGACGAGGAGCCATCACCAACAACGATGACCAGCAACGCCGCCGGCGGGAGGGGCCGGGCCGCACGACAGCGGCTGCTCGGGTGGGGCCCGACCTCAACGGCAGGAGCCCACGGCGCACCCCGGCCGTCATAACTCCGTCGTCCAGGGTCACACGCGCGCGGCGTCGGCAGCTCTCTGGAGGAGACGCCGAGCAGCTCTTCCAGCTCGGGCAGCACGGTGAGCTCCTCGCGCAGGGGCAAGCCCGTGGGACGGCTCTGAAGTCTGTCGACGATCCCGCCTCCATTGTCCTGGCATGATACCGCCGCGTGTCTTGATACCTGGGCTGTGGAATACGACGACGTATTAAGAAACATACCCGAAACAGACCGCAAGGGCAAGAAAGCCTCTCCATACAAACCCCAACGCTGGAAAGGGTTCAAACGCTCGCCGATTCGGACGCGTTCTCGGTGCAAGCAGTCCGACAGCAACCCAGAGCAACGAGAAGATAGTGGCGACGACGATGAAGGAACCCCTCCTTCACCTACCCTGTCACGATTGATTCGTACCAAGGGAAAACTTTCAAACACGTCAATTGGCGCGGGGTCAGCAAGTGAAGTTGCGCAACAAAGCAACGGAGGCCGACAGCATGACCAAAGCAAGCAGCAAAATATAAAGGATCGTCCATTTTGCACTCCGCAATGCCTGCTTGGACTGGCGAACGGCGGGCGAATGGATAGACGCTGCCCGAATTTCCAGTATCACGGACATCAGCACCTCAGTCGACTGGACCTCCTACAACTCGTCCGTACTCAACTCACCGAAGATCGCGGCCGGGATGCTGACGTCACGCCGCTTCACATGTCCGGCTCGATCGGCTCTCTCTTCAAGGTTCGGCTATCCTCCCATGGCTACACGTTTGTCGCCAAAGGCGTTGAGACACTTGATTTGGCCCGTCTTCAACACGAGAACGAGGTATACGATCGACTCCGCCCGATTCAGGGAAAGCATGTTCTCGTTTGCTTGGGACGGGTAGATCTAGACCTGCCATTGTACTACGATAGTGGTATGTACGAGCACGTCTTGTTCCTCAGCTGGGCCGGCGTGCCTCTGTTCGACACCGCCAACGAGGCCGCCGAGGCCGACGTCGACACGGTTGCTCAGGCGTATAGGAAAATACATCGGTTGGGCATCCTCCGCCGCGATGCGGAGCTACGCAACGTCTTACGTGACACCGAGAGTGGTAGTATCATGGTAGTGGATTTCGAGCGGGCAGAGATTAGCCGCCGCCGTCCGCTCGGCTTGCTTAGCTCTAATGTTCAAAACGAAAAGAGAAAGCGAGCGGCGCCAGAGAAGTCAGGGTTGTTGGAGAAGCGATGTAAAGACGGTTTTGCTAAAGAACTAGAATCCATCGTGGGTCATGTTTCAAGATATATCACAGAGGCACAGCGGGATGCCGCTATCAGGACGGCCAGCAAGGTCCACGATGTATGATAGCCCGGTCTGATAGACAGTGAGATATCTCTAAAGCAAACATAAAACACGGAGTCAAAGATGACCCCGCGCACGAGAAGCTCAATCAAGTGGTGCCGTTCTTTTGTGGCCTGAACACCAGGTGTAGGTACTGGTGGGGTTTTCTGTCTGCGGAAACTTTTACCCATGGCCAGGCAGGAAACAACTCAGTTCATCACCTTTATCTATGGACGCCTCAAGCTTATTCCAGGGCGTGTCCGAGGTCTATTATCATTGCCCCCAGGACTATCACGGTTATCCGCGGACATCCTGAGCTTCCAAATCCCAGGCGTAGCCCAGGCTTGTCAAAGACATTATAGGATCATCAAGACTGGGATGACCGACTCATCTTCAACGTCAATAGAACTACGTGCTGCTGGGAGACCGTCATGAGCCTTGGGTGCGGGCAATATTGGTTGATTCTGCCCGATTTATTGGACACTAGCCGACACGTCTACGACGAGTCGTGATGCCTCCCTTTGCCCTGCTGTTGAATCAAGGACAGCTGCTCCGACCTATTCGCCGTACAGTCTTATCTTGTTCGTGTCTTCCTGCGTCGGCTGTATTGGTGCTTGCCACCATCTAGCTAGCCTCCTCCACCCGGCGCTCGGCTGCGCGGTAGTGGGCGTGCACAGGTGTTGTTGGCTTTCGACACATCTTGCTTTGTGACTTGCTCTCATACAGTCACTTCGTAGCCAGAGCCCAGTCGCGGCCAAGCGTGGAGCCCTTGGGATGCAGGATCAATGTCGTGGATGATGTTATGCCCGAAAGTGCATTTCCAGATGCGAGTGAGCATCCTTAGGTTGGCTTGATGTTGTTGTGCGGGCATTCCCAGTAGTTAAGCAACCAACAAGAAACTTGCGTGCGTTGGTTTGGAAGCTTCCAATTTGAAACTGCAAAGCCGGACGCAGCTGTTGCATAAGGCTGGTATCAATCGTAACTTCTGGTGGAGGCCCTTCCCCGCCACAGGTTGGATTACAATGCTTCACCGTCTTGATTATCTATAGGATTTGTTCTTGGCCCACAGTTGCTATGTAGTAACATGGCAGCCATGTTCCACATACCAAGGGCCCGAGGAGCTACCTTTTTTTTCTTTTTCTTTTTCTTTTTTTTCTTGGCATGTGTTCTCAGGTAACTTCGAGTAACAAAAACTACGGTTGAAAATCAATACATTAATATTAGTAGTATAGGTTGTTAATGGCCGATTGGAGCCCTTCATGATTCTTTGCACAAGCTCATCATAAAGTGAACGGTCCCTCGACAACCGAATGCTCCGGCTGCAGAGCCTCAGGGCCCTGGCCGTAAAAAGATCCGGGGTGGAGTGGAATCAGCATTAGGTACTTCACTTTGCCTTCCTTTCCTCCAAATAGCACCAGTCGTCCACCAGACCAGCAGTATACAAGGTGGGAACTATTGCATTGAAACCGAACGCACGTGAGTTTTGCTAAAAGCAAACCGGAAACACGACGATCCAAAGAGGGTTCCGCTCAATGGATTCACGACCTAATTCTGCATACCGCGCAGGCCCAACCCAGGGTGCCACATAGATATCCTCTCATTCCGTCTTGCTTGTCTTCCTGCCGCTTTCCACGCTCCTCCCCGAGGACCCAGGAGGCGAGTGGTCCGAGGGCACAGTCCACATGGTCCTCCCGGTCAGCGGGCGCCCGTCCTCCCCAGCCGACGCCGGCGCCGACGCGCTGCCCATCCCGAGCCCGAGCGGCGGCAGGGTCAGCGGCGCAGGCATCAGCGAGTCCCAGTCCTCATGCCACGGCGTACTTTCCTCCAAGCCCGCCATGGGTGCGCCATGCGACGCCGCCTGCGTCCCCCTCGCCGGCCCCTGCGGGCCCCCGGCCCCGAAGGCGTGGCTGCTGTCGCTGTACCTGTACCCGTCGGGGGGCATCGGTGCCGAGAGGCGCCGGCGGTGCCACGCCCTCTCGCCCAACCCGGGGTTCTGCGCCACGCTCTCCGGGTGCTGCACCAGTAACGTCGGCGTGGTTGGGATCTCGTCCCAGTCGTCGTTGTTGCGGACCCCGCTGTTGTTCGTCGCCGGCTTCGGTGGCAGCGCGTCGCCGGCGGCGGCGGCGGCGGCTCGCGGCGTCCCTGGGTGACCAACACGCGTCCTCCAGTCTGCGCCCGTCGAGGCGGCGGTGATCTCCTTCGGCTGTAACGCGTTCGCCGGGGCGCCGCCGAGGGGCGGGAAGTCTCTGACCACGGGACCGACGTCCCTCGGGTCAACTCGCTCAGTCCTGCCCAAGCTGGCCGCGCTGCTCGCCGGTGGCGTTTCGGTCTCGCCCACGTCCTCCACTCCAGGCCCGTGTTCATCGTCCCCATCTGCTTGGCGTTGCCTCCTCCTCTTGTAAGTTCTGGCGGCGTAGAAGATCAGGAACGCAACTAGGGCGAACCCGGAGATGCTTCCTAGCGCGATCCCTGCTGTCACGCCTGGTCTCCCTTTGCTGCCTGTCCCGTCGGTGTACGGCCCGTCGCCTGGCTCCTTCTCGGATTCGGATGTTGTCGAAAGCTTGTAGACCAACATGTAGCCGTCGCCTCCACATGCTATCTTGCTGTCGCCATCGCATGGTACGGTGCAATTAGTGGGCTGGGCCTGTTGAGCTGTCGAGTTAAGCGAACCTCCGCAATAACATATTCTAAGAAAGTGGTTTTGCAGTTAGTAATGCTGTCCGGTCCACCCAGCGACCGACCAAAGTCAGAAGGTGGTTACTGACTTGCCACCCAATAGTCCCACAAATAGGGAGAGGCCGTCTTCGTCTCGTGGCTTAATTTCGCTTGACGCCGTGGATTTGCATAAGTCGAGGCACATTGATAGTGACATTCCATCCTTGCCAGTGGCATTTTGGACCGTGACGTTTGCGTCCAGTATCGTCCCGACTCCATTCGGCCCATCCTGTCCGTAGCATCCCTGCAGAATGTACTCCTTTCCCTTCTGCATCTCTGCACTCTGGACGGCGGTTGGAGTGTCGGCCTGTATCGTGATCGTCCGTGTCAAAGACAAAGTCGTGGTGGTCGTCCCTCTAGTCGTTATCAGGCTTTCCCCGGGTGCCTGGCACTGCGCAATGCCGAGCAGAGAAAGGGCGACGACCATGCATGATGGCAGGAGCCACCGCCCTGTCGTGCCTTCAGTTTTCAAGACCATAACCAGGAGTTGTGTCAGGACAACATATCCTGAACCCAATGGTAGGTCTCGACATCTTGAGCCTCTCCTGTGGGTCACGGCTCAGAAGAGTGTCAGTGTGGACAAAGCAGGTCCCCCAGTTGAGAAGCGACAAAACAAAGAGAAGGGTCGAAAACGGCCATCTTCATGGCTGTAATTCAATCCCTGGTAAAAAGAAAAATAGTATGACGGTCAAACCGTTAACTGCAGCGGTGACGCCAAGTTGTCCATGCCACACCTCAGCCTTGCCCATCAGTCCAGTCCAGACTCACGGTGGACTCGCGTATTCATGGAGACGGGACGCCCCATGTAGGAAATACTTGCGTGTACAACAAAAGCGGAAAAGGATGAAACTGGAGGAAAGCAACAACGAAGTACGCGCATGCGAATATATCTTGTGTGTGAGCCTCGGCGAGTCACGCAAATGCATGCATCATCCGGGCAAGCGATAACGACATCTCAGAGATGCCCATTGGCACAAAGATAACAGGCAGGCAGGCAGGCAGTGGGAGCCTCGCGGATGGGGGCCGATCAGACTGCCTGGGGCCGGCACTGACACCGAGACATCTCACTTGAGCAGCCATCGCCAGAGTGCGACCAGTCAGTCTCACACAGCTGCTGTGGAGCTGTGAAGGTGAAGAAGAATGCTGTGAGAGGGCGAGCCGCCGGATGCCTTGCCGCGAAGATGCTGCCGCCTATTTATCTTTGGCAACGTTTTCCAAGTCCCAACCGCGATACGCCTCATCTGCATGTCTGACACTTGATGAAATTCTGCAAAGTGCAAGGATCTTCGTGACCGGTGAGCCAAGAACACAAAGGGACAGAGATAAGGGCTCTTGAAGCGGAGAATGAGCGAAGGGCGACTCGGACACGGGTAGTGTCAACGAGATGTGTATCAGCCTTGGAGGGCGCTCTTAAGTAGTCTAGATGTCTGTTGGTGTGTACCTTGATGTCCCATTGATGTCTGCAAGGCAGCTGATTGCCAATGTCAGAGCCGGGTTCCTGATTGGCAATCAGACGCTTGTAGCACAATCTCTAGGTGAGATAAACGTCTCGCAGGTACAATCGAGTAATTCAGGCGGGGGAAGGACGAGCAAGTGTGAGACTGAGTGAGAATGCCCGCGGAGAAGTCGTCTGTCTGCTCGGGCTGATCAGACATCAGACACCTCGAATCAGAAGGTACCGATAACTGGAGATGGTCATTTGAGAATCTCATAATCCCTCAAGGGATATGCTAAATCTGGCCCCTGCGGAATTTCAACTTTCGCAAAAGTCTGAGACAGGTGCCGCTCCTCAGCAGTGTTGGGTGGGTAAACGAATGAGAGGCTGAACCCCGAGCCTCCCCATGCCCTTTCGGAAGGTCGTAGCACACGGGTCACCTTATCAACCTCATGTCTGGTTTAGGACGTGGTAGTTGCTGTGGTATCTTATGATATTGCAAATTCCTTCTTCTTTACGGGCAGAAGTGACCTGCCGGATCGGCGCTGGGTTGTGTTGTTCACCTGTGGAGCTACACACTGAGAGGAAGGCTCTGTTCGCCAGAGATAAGGGGGAGCCTTGGCCCCCCGGGGTTCATGGGCTGAACAAGTTCGGGGAACACAAGTCATTGTCGAATCTGGCCGGCATATAAGCTGGCCACGTTGCCTCCCTCGCCCCGTCTTCCAGAGGCTGGCTGAGCTCCTGTACCTTTGCTGGGAGGAGCAGCCCAGACGGGCCAGGCACAAGCCTGTTTAGGTTCAACATCGCAAATACGGAATTTGACCCTCGGACTTGGCGAACCTTGTCGATGACCGCAAAATGCGACCTCGAACGACTCGATTTGCAAGCACTTGCCAGGGACACGATGTGTAGCCGACGCCCAGCGAGAGTCGCGGAACTCTGCCCCCGACAACTCCAGGATCACTTGGTCCCTTGTTTTGTGCTACCAGACCCCGCCGTGCGCAGGCGCTCGCCTTGCGCGGGATCTAGCAAGGAACGCATTGCGAAGTTTTCAGAAATGGGGTCGCCAACCGGGAGACAGAGAACGATATTTCCGGGCCCGGACGAACATCTTTACGGCGAAAGGCCAAACGTCCGCCTTCTTGCAGGCCGGTGAAACGATGGCCTGTTCGGCGACTCCCGCCATCGTGCCTCCATCGCGCCAGCGAGCTCCACGACGACAAGCAAGCACCCATCCGTGAATTCGCGGAGGTCGGGCGATCGCCCCGACAGGTCGACATGCAGAGGTGGACGAGGGGTTCCTGCAAGCCAGCTGCGGACCCCCACGCTTCCCATGCTTGGGTCCAGCTTCGATTGGTCCATCCAAATTTGGCACGTCGTGACCAGCCCCTCTGGCCCGACCATTCGTGTTTGGTGGTAGCGGTGTTTCCGGGCGCATGGTATCACGAGGGCTGGAAATTTGCCGCAGGTTACATGAAGTTGACAGTAGTGCGGTCTGCGTCGATTTCGGTAAGTTCTCATGTCTGCGTCCGCGTCCCTCAGGAAATTGTAAGCGGCCGGATCGAGCGGTCCAGGAAACAAGGAACCGGGCGAGTCAGCCCCGTTGTCGGTATGCCGATTGAAGGAGCCCGGCTCAGGCAAGTCCCGCCCTGGCTTAAACTGCGGGTAAACGACATGCTGGCACGGAGATGTGGTCCGAATAATCCAGCGTCAGAAAAGCGAGGCGCTTCAGGCGGCTTAATGCCCGGATCAGGAAGAGGCAAGCAAGCAATCTGCCGCCCAGCCTGCCGTGACCTCTCACCGCCTGCTCCTCCAGGAGGGGATGATTGGTGAGTCTTTGGGAGGGGTTTCCCTGGCAGATGCGGAAGGCCACGAGGATCATCCTTATGGTCTCTGAGACACGGCGCCCAGAGAAAGAGCCGCCAAAATCCAGTCCAAAAGGTCGCTACCGTCCGCGACAAAAGCACTCGGGCCTGAAAGCTGCCACGCAAGCTCCGCAGTCACATGTAAATTTTCCAGCGGGCGCCTCACAAGTCCCAAGTGGTCGGTCGTCCGGTTGACTGCGTCAATTGGACATGGCACGGACAGCAATCCAATAGCGTCGCGCGAACCGGCGCTCAGCTCGAACGAACATGCTCCTGCCGTAGTTTGTGGGCGTGCACCAGGGAAGCAGTTGTATGAGAACGTATCAGGCTGTCAGGCTGTCCATCATGCTGCCTGGACGACATGCAAGTTCCCGATTGCATAGTACCAGCACCCAAAAGCGGTCCCGGCCCTGACCAGCCATATAATTGGTGGAGCCTCTCTGTTCGTGTTGTTCAGGGTCCGTTGCGGGACCACTTGCTTGCAGCTAGTGGCGGTAACAACGCTGCAGCCAAAGGGGCACTGACGAATGGCTACCCTGAACAAGTAAATTGCGCCGTGGACAGCTTCGCGTCGGCATGCGACGACCACCACAGCCTGGTTTGGAAAGTCAGGCAGTCAGCAGTGCGGCTGTGGCCATGCGAGTTCACCAGTAATAAGTGCACCATGGCATTGCTGGGTGCCTTACTCAGTACTGGGCTCCCAAATCTTTTGCTGTAGCGAATAGCCTGACAGCCGGGACGGGCGATCTGGAACTCTTTTTACAAATGCGTCCGACCCGAGAGGCTGGCAAAGGCACCGGCCGAGCACGCGCCATGCCTGGGGTGCTGGGTGCTGGGTGCTCGGTCGGCCAGTGAAAATGGAGACGAGATGCATGCTTGGCGGGTCGAATCTCGAAGGCTGTGGTGCAAGGGTGATCCGTGCCGCACCTTAAGGGCTCCACGCAGGATGTCGCATCAGGCGCCGCTTTCAGCAACACCCTCTCCTGCAGCACTCTCAATAAGCCTCAGGACTGGCAGGTGGGTTGGTCAATTGGGACTGAGGTACCATTGCTGGTCGTACGGAATGATCAGCTTTCAGATCAAAGTTCGCTCTTCTTCTGATGGACAGCCCGTCTTTTGGGGGATTCCGATGAAAACGGCCCAGCTATGGACACCGTCTCCTGGCTAGAGGGTGTGCACGAGGATCTTCTTTGTCCCTGGATTGAGCTGGTTCACATGCTTGTGGGCCAAATATCGACTTGTCCCGGCACTATAAGGGATGTTGCAGCAGAGTCGCACGACACCATCGCTCTCATGTTGTGTTCCGTACCATCCTACACCCCTGAAGCCACCGTGCACTCAGCACATCCTGATGGGATGGCTTACAGATTGACTTTTGCGGCTGTTTTGCCTGCCCGGGCACGAGCAGAGTGAACGAGCCCGGCCCATCCCACGGGAGTCGGAGATGGGACGGGGTGTTGGTGAGGGTAAAGGAGCAGCAGCCATTGCCCAATCAGGTCTTGAGGCCCGGCTTCGCTGAGGCCGAAGCTGGGAGATGCCGGCAAGGAAACAGCCCGTCGCCTGCACGAACAGATCGGGATGACTCGGAGGCACATGCCCGCGGCAACGATCCCAAGACAAGCGGCGCTGAATTCTGGAACGCGTGCACTACCATAGTACCGTACGTAGAGAATGTCAAGACAGCCGTCATCAGTCGGGTCTTGGTGCAGGCAGCCGAGGAGCAGCGGGACCATGGGGAAAGGGATGAGGATGTTTGCTCGGATGCTGTTGCAGTCCGGTTTTATGATCTCTCATCCACAGGCCTGCTGCTGCCGTGGGGGTTCGTTACATTGTGCCAGTGTGCCAGTGTGCCCATAGCAAGGGCCCCGGCTGACGTATAGTGTAGAGACCCCTGTCGGCCGAGGTGGATGCGTGCAGCTGGGTATCGGGTACATCGGGGTGCTTACAGGGCCTGGACTGAGAAGGCCGCCCACAGCGTCAGAAGCGTCGTCGACTTGTATTCTGGATGGCTGGGCTGGGCTGGCTGGGCAACGGGACGGTCGAGCCATAGTACAGGATAGCACAAGGCTTCAAAGTCCGGTTGAGAAGTCATCCACGCAGCGGGCAGCATCCGGATGAAGCTAGGGTGTGGCATGATGCGGTGCATCATAACATGTTGCCCGATGCTATTCCAGGCGCATCGCATCTCGGGGCTCCTGATTTGCCGGCCAGCGACGCCCATGACGCCGTCACCTGGATCTGCTGCTGCGCAAATGGAGCAAGAATGCGAGGGAGGAGCAGAAGAGGTGGTGTGCGTGTGGTGTGTGTCAAGTATGTGAAGTATGTGAGTATGTGAGCACTTGTCAGCACGCCCGCGTGGGATGGCCAGGATGGTTCTCGACCGGTCCGGGGCGGGGTGGAGGGGTGCAGCAGTTCGTGGGACAAGGCCCAGTGACACGAGTGACGGCGACGGTGATGGCGTACTCTAATATCGTGCCGTAAATTGAGTGCGGGTTGCGGGTTGAGTGCGTGGGTTGCGAGGTGGGCTGGGCGGGCTGGCGTGGAGGTGGAGGTGGAGGCGGGGCTTCCGCACAGACGAACACACCCACAAGCCACTCAACATTGAACCCTGCCTGTGCCTGTCTTCAATCCCACAGACCTGAGAACATGTCGTGATACATTCCACCACCGCCTGCACCGCTACCACCACTACCACGCAGCCAGGGCAGCCCACGCTGAACCACGGTACCATGCCGTACGGTCATGCCTGCCTCGGGTCGGCTTCCTGGCTCGTCAGTCCTGACAGGGCACCGGCAAGGCACGGCACCTCTCTCCCATGGCATCGCCATCTTCTCGGCCGCAACGCTTCCTACCACGTCTGCACGTCCTGCATACCTAGGTAGGTACTATAGGTGGCGAAGAGTAAAGGCGGAGAGTCGACTGCTAATCCATGAAAGCAGGAAAGTCAACAATGGCCACCAATGCGATCCAGCCCTCCCCTCAAAGACTGACGACATCCGTGCGACGACGGCGGGCTGCAGACCCTGACACTGTCAGTTGCGCACACAGCAAATGCATCCACAGTCGAAACATCATGTACACATTACCAGTAGGCGGTGGTCAATAAAAGTCCCCATCCCAGGTCAGCCACTGCTCTGAATACAGCCGAGCGCGCCCCGCCCACGTACTTGGTATGATGGCGCTGGAAAAACGGATATCCAGCGCCTCCTCGTCGTGGGATGATTACCGACAGCCGCCGCATCATTACCTTTTGTGCATCAAATAAGCGCCCCTCCGTGCCTAGGCACACACCCCCTCTCCCCCCTTCCCCCCCCCCCCGTTGCATCACTTCACGGTCAATCACCAGTCAGTCACCAGTCAGCAATTGTGGGCTCTATCCTCTCCATTTGATACTAAGCACGACGACGACGACAATGACAAGTATTGCAGGGGCGCCAACCCACCTCAACACAGCGCTAAACACACGCTATGTTCCGATCGGACTGCCGCGGAAGCAACGTCGGCATCCGCACTCCCGCCCGATGAAGGACATGTCACAGACTATACTATCTGGGCATGTGGACGCCACACCGACAGCCCACATTTTGCTTGTTGCCGCGCCTGACTTGACGTCAACTACGGCATTGTCTCTGGCAGTCAAGGAGCATGAGGGTGAAGCGACAGTGCCCGAGTCTGGTTGAACATCATTATACGCACGTCTTGGGAGTCGACGGCGCCGTCCGCCGTTCCCACACTCCGCCGCATCACCGGCCAACTTCCGTGGACCTGCGTGGAGAGAGCTCAGCCGCACAATACCAAAGCATCCCTCTCCGCGCTATGTGTTGCGGCAACATCTCATCTTGCCCCTTCATTCGGGTCCTCTGCGGCGGTACGAATCATCGCAGTGGAGGCCGTCCGACGCAAGGGCAGAATGCAGAATGCCACTTGCTCCCAGTTTCTTTCCCGAGTATCCAAGTCGGGCAGGGACCATCATTTGCTCCACAATTTCACTTGGTACCAAATCACAGGCGTAAACGAGCACCCGCAGACATACATGGTAGTCTATGTCTTGGACATGCACGACCCGTCGGCTCAGATCTCGCCTGCACCCTGCCTTGGGTGCAGTTCAAGTTCCAAAGAGCTTCCACGGATGAGCGCACGCGCGCACGGCGGTACGGCCTTGATGGGACGGATGACCGCGTCCATGACTACCATGTACGTCCATGACTTGACAGCACCGAGTGCGCTGAACAGGCCGAGTCTGAAGGGGCCGCCGATCCACGCGCTGCGACGCCGATGCGTGAGCAGCCACAGCAGAGCTACAACGTCGCTGTCGCAGCTCCTCACGCGGAGCAAGCCATCCTTGCCGATCACGGCCCATATCATTCGCGCGTGCCCTTGCCGGTACCGACTACATTCGACATCCTTCATCCGTTCTTGCAGGAAGAAACCCCACGCCGTCAACCCTGTCTGCATCGCTAGCCCCAAAGCCTCACACCACGCCCACCGTTTCTGGCTTCTGCTCGTCCTTAACACCGAGGGACTGACTCTCCGCGCACGAGGATTTCCCACTCCCACACCAGCTGAGCAAGGGATGCCCACCGCATGGCCTCGCACAGCATCCTGACATGGGCTGCTGCTGTGTGCCGGGAATATGCAACCTCAAGTCTAGACTGCACAGTTTGTATTATGTACATGTCACAAATCCAACTCGGCACGCCCATCGGGTGCTCGTCTGCCCCCACATTGAGCTCGGTGTCGCAGGCTAGACGGGACGTTCTCTTCCTAGCCTCCTGGGTGCACGCATGCATGCCCCCGAAATCCGCCCGTGAGTTGATGGGGGTGGGAGGGGAGTGTGCCTGGATCTCCCCGCGGCTGTCGTGTGCAACAACCTCACCTGAACTTAGCCCTGTCCCAGTCTCCACATGGGGAGACGGTTGACGATTTCAAGGCCGACACACTACGGTCTCCAGACAGGGTACAAGCCTTGTTTCCGCACACTAGCAGCACCAGGCCGCTGAGAAGGAAGATTTCGGAAAGGGGTCGGATGGCCCTCATTATTGACTGGACAGTCAATGCCAATCCGCTCTCACGTCCCGGGAAAACTAAGAAGACCCTAGCGTGCCAGGGACCGACCGAGATGCGTCACCTATATCCACTGTCCCGGGATGCGAAGTTGAAGGCAGCGTGTCATCGCGAAGGTTGGCGATGCCCTCGCCAACGTCTTTGTTCCAGCATACCTGCCGGTGTCATTCTGCTATATTTACGAGCCACGCCCTCACAGTACACATCGATGTGCTCTGTGGGTCACGTACTGAGACTTGTTCACCAGAGAAAAACAAAGTAAACCAAAGTGGTCGACGGATTGCAGCAGCAATTCAACGTCCGATGGGCAGCAGGACAATCATCTCCAGGACCCTTAAAAATGGCCTGGATAGGGACCCTTGTAGTGGATGATCAACTGCGCCGTTGTGCGTCAGGCTGCAGGCGATTGACCAGCCTGCCCGCCAACCAGCCTGCCGTCCGATGCCTACCTACCTCAGGCAAGAGGCAAGATGTCTCTCGTTCTCGTTCTTCTGCATCCCAGGGTGGCCCCGCCCACCCTCGCGTGCCCAGGGCCCCACCGGGTAGGGTATAGGAGGATCCACCCCTGGTCCTGCGCACTTGCAGGTTAAGCCGAAAGAAAGGCCTGGGACTGCTGCAAGATGCTGGCGCTGCTGGGATCAGAGTGGGCGAGCGAGATGCTAGAGGCCAGCGGGTGGAGAAGGCTTCATCAGACTGTCTGTCTACTCGGATGGGGCATCCACAACCAACACCACCATCGCCCGCCTCCGCAACTCGGTTTTGCGCCGTGCCCTGTTGATGCGCATGCACATTTATCTGCAGCCGTGTTGCTCTCGAGAGTCGAGAGGCGTAATAGCAACAGTAATGGAATCCGTGTCTGGATCCCGTGTGTGCGTGCCCATGCATGTCCGGGAGCAGATGGCAGAGGACAGGAGACTAGGGAAGCGTATATTTATTTGTACAAGGGCTGAGGGATCGGCCAGATCGTGGGTCGGGCTGCCCTCCTTTGTGCTGTGTCGTGTCGTGTTGTGTCGTGTCATGCTCTCTGCTCAGCTCTGCCCTGCCGCCTGCCGTCTGTGGTGGCACTCTCGATAATTTTCCATTTATCCCCTGCCTGCAAGCCAGCCCCGAACCCAGCCTGAGAGCCTGACTCTTGAATCGCATCTTGGGCCCGTCAACTCTATTATTACCGCCCTTGGTTGGCCAGGGCTCGCAATTCCACTTTCAGCGGACCAGGTTGCTGCTTGGACGTGGGTGACCGCTGCTCGGCTTGTGCGCAACCTACTCCCCAGGGCCTCTCTCTAGCGGCAGCAGCATCCAAAAAAAAAAAAAAACAAGAAGAGGGCACACCACCGCCCGCCGGACCGCGGAACAGACCAGGCCAAAATCGACAGGACAGACCACAAACTACCTGCTGTCTTGTTAGGGTCACCAAGCACCACCACCAGCAGCAGCCCAGCCCAGGCCCGGCCCAGCCCAGCCCGGCCGGTGCTTGTGCTTGTGCTTGTGCTTGTAGGGAGCGGGAGTGGGTGTGTGGGTGTTTATTAGCGTGTTAGTGTGTCAGTGTGTCAGTAGTGAGAGAGCGAGAGAGCGAGAGGGTGAGAGGAGTGAGGAGTGAGAGGAGTGAGAGTTGTGAGAGCGAGTGTGGGTGTGGGTGGTTGCAGGTGCGGCCAGCCGAACGTGGGGTAGAGCCTCCCGGGATCTTCTCTTTGTCTGTGGCCGCTTGCCTGCTTGCCTTGCTTGCTTGCTTTGGACGGTACAAGTCCCAAGAATTCCCCCAATTCTGGCCGAAGTCTTCCCGCTTCCCTCTCTTCACCATCCCATCCCCCTCCCACCCCCCCCAAAGAAGCAACAGTCCACAGCCGACTCGACTAGTCCGTACGACATGGCCGCCATATCGACGTCGAGTCCTCTGACCTCAATGAGCCCTACCTCAACAGAGCACGACTTCCGATTCCCACGAAGGCCCGCCGACAGCGGCCCCGGCCACACCAAGCCGGACCACTCAGAGCGCTCCGCTCTCGCCAGCAGGACTAACAAGACCAGCGGCACCGCCTCACTTGTCACCAACGGGAACCACAGCAGCAGCAGCACCAACCACAGGAACAGCAACAAGATCACAGCCTCCTCCTCCTCCGCCCCCGCCACAAAGTCCAAGAACGCCGCAGAGATGCGCGGCAGCCTGAAGGAAGTCCGCTTTGATCTGTCTAAAACATTGGACAATGCACGAGGCACCCTGTCTAAGACAGACGCCTTTGCCGACTTCCAGGACGGCATCGCAGGCATGAGCACCAGCCCGGATGACTTGAGCAAGGACGACCCGCTGGCCGCCCAGGTCTGGCGCTTCTTCACCAAGACCAAGCAGAGCTTGCCCAACCAGGAGCGCATGGAGAACCTCACCTGGCGCATGATGCACGCAAGTCTGCGCAAGCAGCGGCTCGCCAACGACGAGTCTTCCAGGTACGGTTGTCTTGTCCGGTACCTGCGCGAAGCCAGAAGCCCGCGATGGGGTCTCCTCCATGCCGTGCCATGCCATTGCGTGCCATGCGAAGGGACCATAACTTGCTAACTCGTTTCTCTTGCCCCAAAAGATCCGCTGCGAATGCTCCCAGCGGCATCGCCCAACTGCGAAAATCGTCTGAGCAGAACATACCAACCTCTGAGCCCATGAGCCTTGACGACTTTCTTGTCGCGGAGAACGTTTCGACCCCCGCCGGCACGACTCATAGTCCTTCGCCCGAACTCTCGAAGCGAGGCGAAGACAAGCCAGCGCGCTCGCACATCACCGCCATCCCCATCAAACACCGCCAGGCCTCTCTCCCGCACTTCGTACCCCAGTCTGTACCCGTCCCTGCTCATGCGCCGAATGTCCAGCACGAGTTTGGGTACATCACAAGGCACCACAGGAAGACGAGTATCGACGAGAGACGGGTAAGCAATTCTATTATGTTGAGAACGAGCAACCAGGCGTGCCCAGTCGTGCCCTGTCCTGCCTCACCCATCTCGATATCCTGCACTGTGATCGAACCGCAACTGACACGATTCCCAGACTCGCAAGCGGCCCGCCGACTTCTCGCCTCACGTGTCCGGCATTGGTGGGCTCGAAGGGGACGGGGACTTCCATGAATATACCCTCGACCATCCCACCACCTCGGGCATGGGTCATGGGCCAAACCACCCCAATGGCGTGCCATTCCCCCTGGACACCTTCCAGATGGGGGAGAACGACCCCATCATAACCTCCGCAGGGCCTTTCCAACCCAACTTCAACTTTTCCCCAGGTACCTCACCGATGGCGCACCATGGGCCGTTCGGCAACATGTACAACAACCAGTCCATGCCCTCCTCGGCCGTGCAGAACTCCGAGTTCTATTCACCGCCTGGCTCGGCATACCAATCCGCCGTTTCTACGCCTCACCCCATGAACGAGGAAACATTCTACTTTGGCTCCATGGACGTCCGGCATCAACGGCCACACCCATTCCGTCCAGCCCCGACGAACATGGCCAGCTCGATGCCAAACCAGTTCATGTATAACCCGTCCAGTGGCAACCCTATGTTTCCCACCACCTCTGGTGCAGACCCTGCGTCCGCCTTCGCCACTAGCAACTCATTTGGTCATATCGACCCGAGTCAGGTCTTCCGAGACCAGTCTGTCAGGTCCCCCGGCGTGAGCATGATGCCAGACAGCAACGGCATGTTTAGCTTCGGGCCGGACTCGGATGAGGGAGAGGACGACGTTGGCGCATTCGCTGATCGCAACATGACGATGCCGCATGACTTCTCGTCGACCGAGTTCGACGCGGAGGGGATGCCGTCGCACGGCAATGCGATGCAGTGGGATGCGTCCCTGCCTGGGAATTTCAGCACCCAAGCTGCACGATACCCTGGTGGGCCGCCTGCTGCCAAGCGGGTCACGATTGGTGGGACGACAACAGACTATGTGGACTCGAATGACTGGGAGGGCGGCAATCTCGGCCGAAGTCAATCTCAGTCATTCCGTCATGGCGGAGACCGCCGACAGAAAATGCCGCGGACCGCGTCAACCCCAGCGGTGAACCGAGCGTTTGATCGCCTCTCGCGATCCAACCCCAATTCTCCGCCGGCAGACGGCGCCGGGCACACCTCTGGGTATTCCTCCGTGAACCCCAGCAGGCCGTCGTCGCCTCCTCCTGGGTCCAAGAACGGCTCCTCGACGAATCTGCAGGCTGCTAACAATTCGTCAACCGACGGAACCGCTCCCACCACATGCACAAATTGCTTCACGCAGACCACACCTCTTTGGCGTCGCAACCCTGAGGGTCAGCCACTTTGCAACGCGTGTGGGCTGTTCTTGAAGCTCCACGGTGTCGTGAGGCCGCTTAGCTTGAAGACCGATGTCATCAAGAAGCGGAACCGCGGGTCTGGCAACAGCCTGCCAGTGGGCGGAACGAGCACACGGTCGGGCAAGAAGAATTCCAGCGTCAATGCTTCACATAACAACTCTGGAACCAACACTCGCAAGAACTCCTCACTCGCCATCTCTTCTTCAGCTACCAATGTCGTTAGCCAGGCCTCCACGCCTCCGGCGACCAACCGTGCTAGTAGCGTCAATGCCAGCGATTCGCCCGTCGGTGGCGGGCCGTCGGGCGGCAACACTGCTGGGAGCAGCCCGACAAGTTTCCACGGAAACGCGGGCGCAGCGAATGGTGCAGTAGGTGGGAAGGGTGTTGTGCCCATCGCAGCAGCCCCGCCGAAGTCCACCCCGGGGCCTGGCGCTTCCGCGCTTCCGCGGACGGTCGCAGCATCTGCCAAGCGACAGCGGAGGCACAGCAAGAGTGCGGCTGACAATGCTGGCATGGACATTGACAGCCCCGAAAACTCAACCGGCTCGAACGAGACGGCACGTTCGATCGGTTCGAGCAGCGGATTCGGTACCATGTCGAACTCGGCCAGCCTGGGCCTTGCCAACGGCTTTGGCATCACGCAGAGGCCCATGGTGGGCTCCGGCATGATGACGGGCATGCCTGCCGGTCAGCCGCCCGTGACCGTAGCACCCAACGGTACAGGTACTGGCCCTCAGGAGTGGGAGTGGTTGACCATGAGTCTCTGAGTGGCCTGACGAGTCAAACCTGCATATACGAAAGGCGTTAACGGTTTGCTGCATTGATACGCACCACTGAGTCGCGCTATCAGCTTATTTTCACTTAACTTGATGATACCACCACGCCAGTCGGTTAAGCTCTCGCTTCGCTTCACACCCGCGGCATGGCTTGACCGCGTGCCAGGGATCGGTGGCCGACAGCTTCTCCCACTGACAGTTTGGAATATTGGCATTCAGCTCGGCGCGTTCTGACTTTTGAGGTGGTGTGGGTTTCACGAATATTATGCTTTGCAATGTTTTATACCCTTCGCCGAAGCCAAGGCATTTGGGTGCTCAACCCAATAATCATTATTTTTGATGGCGGCGACGAGGATTCGTCCCGATCGATTGGCCGACAGCCGTGACTGGGGACGCGGTCATCCCGCAGCAGGGCTTGTCTGGATCTTCAGACCTTGGCTAAGTCTGTAGGTAGGAGAGGGCTGGGGAGGTGAAGCTATGTTGAGAAATAGACCCGGCTTCGAGGCGCTGCTTCCACGCTTGAAGCTGTTTCTGAATGCGAGGTGGCTTAACTCGTGGGACTCTGCACGCGTCATTGCGCGAGAGAGTCCCTTTCATGCAATTTTTCCGACGCGAGCGTGGGCGGTTCTGGCGATTTGAGGACACTCTGCCTGAGGCCATTTTGGTTTGCGGCCGGGGCTTTTGGGCACCCGGAGGTATCGACTCATATTTCTCCAGCGCTAGATATGATGGTTCGAGGATGGCTGTACATTGGTTTCCTGAGGCAGGTTGAGCGAAAGCGTGGAAGGGCTTCTCCTTTTTGTCGCGCCTGCGTCTGTTGCGCGCGCATGCTTGTCGATACGTAGAGGCTTGGTGGATACCCCGGGGATATTTTGTAAGTTGTAAGAAGAGAGAGTCAGAGAGAGAAGACGGGTGGTTTTCCTCTTTTTATTTCTTTTTGGCATGCGATACACCTGAGAGCCTCATTTCGTGAGCGTTTGTTTTCTGTTTGGATCCTCCAGAGACTGGCAACATTTGGCACGGAGAGACTGGGATTCTCCTTTTGAGGATTGTACCTATTGTGTTCCTCGATAGATGAACCTCGACCTATGTCGAGAGTGATTGAAATCGAACCCTGGAATGAATTGACTTTGTCTTGTGTCTGTGGTCCAAATGCAAGCAAACCAAGAGTACCTCAGTCGACAGCTGGGTTCGCAGTTTCTGTGGTAACTATTCAAATGTTATATTTGATATTCTCAGGACGGCACAAACTGTCGGATCACTTAATGTAAAATATTACAAGACCATGGTTCAAAGAACAGCCCAGAAGATCTCCATTTTTGGCAAGACAGCACGCGGTTTTTGGTAAGGCGGTGGTAGGAATAAAGTATTCCAATCAGACTTGGAACAATGTGTGGTCCCATCTTCTATTTAATGTTGATTGACCCTCATTTTCTTATTCGAGTCAGACACGTACCTCACATGCCGACGTCGTCACACACTTAGCCGCAACAAAATACTTCCCATCTAATGCTTAATTGTCTTCTAGAGAATATACCACCCTAGGCACCCCGAGGTTGTGTGGTCGGGGTTGTAAAATAAGAATTGTAGCTGGTTATGATTACAACGGATTTTCTAGAACGTCAACCCCAGGCTGTCGCTAAGCAGGCAAATTGGGTCAGAGAGACCAGGTTACCTATTTGGATCTTTAGCACACACTTCCAACATGTTATTCCCAGTCTGGTCCTATGAGATTGACTTGGTCACACTTGTATGAGTGGATATCAGTGTCAGCCACCCAACGTTCCGAATCCCCTTCCGGCCTCCAGGCACGCAACAATTCACTCATTCCGCGTCATTGCGAAAGCTATCATCTGAGGACAGAGGTATTAGTTGGTAGAGCTGGTTCCACATTCATGAGAGACCCCGGGGAATGTAGTGTATCAACACAAGGGCCATTCTACTAATTTTCCTGCCAACAGCCATCGCTAGTAGTATCCGATTGCGAGTATGCGTGGTATTCAGCTTCCCCGGTGCCATGCTCTTATAGAATCTCAACTCAGGCATTGTCGCCGAGAGTATCCTTGGTGTTGCAGGACAGCATCATGCAGTACCGTAAAATATTTACGGCGCTGTCTTACACAATAAAGAAATATGCCTTATGCGCTGGTGTTATGGGATCAGGCCCGGGAGGACAGAGGCGTAGAGTCGTGCCTGTAACAGACAGTAATGTTTGGCCGCTACATGCGTACCTAGGTACGTAGCTAGTCTGGTCATAACTCAAAACTGCCGAGGCGGTACAAAACTCCCCTTGCCATGCCCTCAGAAAGAATGGGCTCCAACTATAACGTGATCCCTTGAATCCTTCCCAGGCAATAATCAAGACTCCTCACGCAACCGTCGTAACCCCCACCGACATGAGGGAGAGACCGCAGAAGGTTCCAGCCAAAAACCCCGGCCCTGATATCCTACAGCATAGCCATCACAACGACCAGGCCGCCGAGGACAGCACCAGCGGCAACGACCGCCCGGTCGGCCTTGGCACCCGCCACAGCGTTCGAGGTCGTCGACCCAGAGGCGGCCGCGCTGGCCGACGACCCGGTGGCCGTCGCACCGCTCCCGGCGAGGGTGGTGGTGCTCGTCACGTCGCCCGAGACGGCCTCGGCGACCTGCGCGACGCCGGTGGACACGACGACGCTCCCGTCCGTCTCGGTGACCGTCTCGGTGACGGTGGCGCTCCGCGTGGTCCACGTCCACCCGTGGCCCCAGACGCCCCACCCTCCCCAGCCTTGACCGCCTCCGTCTATCCAGGGGCTGCCGTTCCACGGGCAGCCCGTCACCGTCACCACGTCCCCCGTGTACGTCGACGTCCAGCCCCCCCAGCCGCCGCCGCCGTACTGGCCGCCGCCGCCGCCGCCGCCGAACCCTCCCCCGTTTCGGCCCCCAGGCCCGCCGCCGCCGGAGCTGCTCCAGCCGCTGCCGCTGGAGCCGCCGCCGCCGCCGCCGCCGGGCCCCCACCCGCCTGAGGCGGCCGGCCACGACACGGTGTAGACGCCCGTCGAGCCGACGGACGAGCACGACGACCAGGCGGCGCAGATGCTCGAGGAGGCGGAGCTGTACGAGGACCAGGCCGTCGGCGTGGCGGAGCACGCGCTGGACAGGCACGAGCCGACCGAGTTGGTCTCGGCGTCGCAGTAGGACGTCGGCTCGGGCCAGGCCGAGGTGGGCGTCCTCGACGCCCACTTGGAGGACAGGCAGGATTGCTGTGCCGGGCGGTTCAACAAACATTGTTTCTTGCCTTTATATTTCGGGCGGGCAGAGAGGGAATGAGGGATCAGGTTTGGCAGAAGGGGGGAGGGAATTCATCAGACTTACAGCACAGTCAGGGGCTCCTCCCCACCATTGTGCCGCTGCTCCGCCGGCGAGGGCTGCAAGGGTGGCTGTCTTCATTTTGGGAGTCTTTAGAAGTAGGATGTTTGTCTAGGCTAGAATGCGTGGCGTTTCTTTTAAGCTCATGTGGTGGTGTGTGATGAGACACATATGCGGGACACGTTTCTGAACACTTCAAAACATATATCGATCCAGCCCGGAAGGAGGAAGGATAGGGGCGTTTATAAACATGCAGGCTCAGGCTTCAAGATGGCAACAGCGCATGCTCTCTCCCCATTAACCTATGTCATAGTGCCAGGAAGGGGAGGGCGGCGGGAGGGCGAGGGCAGCCTCACAGATGCGAGGCTCTTTTCAGCCCCATCCTTGAGAATTCGTCAGCTCGACCCTTCGTCGTGACCAAGAGCCCCACTGTCGGGACCGAGACAAGACGGACAGACAGCAAGACAGAGATCCCAGCACGGCCAGACAGGCAAGGCGGCCATCATGGTGTGACTTGCATGCGGCGTCAGATGCCGTGTCAGAGATGCACAGGCCCCAAGGGGGGGGGGGGGGGGGGGTAGACGGGTCCGGCACATCTCCCCATGCCACCGCACCTCTCATCCTCTCCCCTCTCTCGGCCCGCTGGTTAGTGGGCGGAGCCTAAAGAGGGCAGAGAGAACTAAAACGAGAGACCCGGATCGGCAATGCGCCTTGATCGCAGCCCGCTAGTCGGTCGGACTGCAGCAGAGAAGAAGAAACGTCGAGGCTTGCGCGGCAGCGCAGCTCGTGCGATGCGCCGCCCCCTCCGTTGGTCGGGCGGCCGTCAGCAATTAGGCACGCCGGAATAGAAGCTACGCTTGCCTTTGACCATGTGGCCTGGATATATGCGCGAGTAGAGTTTCGGAGAGTAGTGTGGGAAGAGCGGTGACGACTCCCTAACGACAACAACAAGTGTCCAACGAATGCCACCTGCCGGCCTGACACCCACCCGCCCAGCCCGGCCGATCGGCCGCGCAGAGATCAGAAATTAGACAAGAATTATGCCTTGAGACGAAGAACAAAATAAAAAAAAATGCAGATTGTGTGGAGGACGAAGCTATGGCTGCGACTTCGGGACCGAGATGGCGTCGGCGGTCGGGGAGGACAGAGGTTGGGGTTGTCCGAAGCAGTTCCTCCCAGCCAAGGCCAGTTTAATAGAGGGCACGGCTGTGTCAGCAGTTGGGCTGTCGGAGCGGATGGAACATACGTCAGCGTCTGACGAGTACCTCCGAGCCCAGAGAAGCAATCTCTCCCTTTTTGTTGCTCACCTACCGCAGCCTCGACCATGTCCTGAAGTTCATTTCAGCCCATCATCGACTCCCCCAGCTCTGTTTCATGGTCCTTGTTTGGTCCGTGTCCATGCCAAGGCTAGTTGGCTTTAAGGTTACTTTCGGAAGTCGGCGACCTGGGCTGTGGGCCGGGAATCCACCAGATTAGATTAGATCCTTCGAGGTGATTGGGTTCTCTCGTCGTGTAAGTGATAATCTGACTCTTTCCCTTACTCTGCCAGACTGGTGACTCGTGCAGTGCTTGCTCTATTGTCCACCCAGGGCAGTCTACAAACACAAAGAAACATGTTTCCGACGAGTCATTTCGCACTGTCGTAATGTGTAGGACCAACTACTAACCCGTCGACTTCATCGTCAACTTGATCGCCCCCATACAGCAGCCTTCCTAATATTCCTTACATCATTATCCCCCCGTGAATCCCGGCAAAGCTTCCTGCCCTTTGCCGGCTTGCCCGCCTTTCCAACACTGGGTTGCGGTTCTATGCTGCCGGCCAACCTGAACTCCTCGAACCGATGCGTCATATGTAATACAGAGTCCAATCGGACCAAAACCGCAAGCGGTGATTTGGGAGAAGAGAAAAACAGCTTTGCTTCGTGTCCACAAACACGTCATCAAAATCGACATCAACCGTCAGTCCTCAAATCGTGACTCTTTTCGAAGAATTCGTTGCTAATGTCCAGCCCCTGAGGGGCTCCCGGAGCCTGGTGGCTGCCCAACGTAAGTCTTGACTGGCGACGCCTTGGTGGGTGAGATCTTCATCGGCACCCGCAGCACCCGTTCTCCACACCTCATCTTCCCAGCCGGACTCTGCGGCCCAGCAAACATCTGCTCGCCCTACAGCATTGTGCCGAACAGGTTGTCCGTGACCGGTTTCCTTGCGCTGCCGCCGTTCTCGTCGGTCTTGCGATGACGGAACGTGAAGCCGACGAACAGGGACTTGCCCATGTCATCATCGCGATCAGCCATGTTCTCCAAGGCCGACTGCTTATCATGCACCTCCTTGTACTTGGCCATGTCCGCCTCGTTGGTGAAGTCATCGAAGTAGCCAGCATCTGTCTCGGAGTCCAGCTCGGGCACAAAAGGTGCCTTGGTGTCCCGCAGCGTCTCCCAGTTGACCTCGGCGAAGTACTGGTGGGCATAAATGTCCTTGATGTTGGAGAAGCGCTTAGACCGAGAGTTGATGCACGTGGTGATGAAGCTCCACGTCCGGTTGCTGAGGAAGTAGTTGGGGTCCTCCCACACAGGCCTCTTCAGGACGTCCTTCCAGTGCTTGAGGTTGCGCCAGGTCTCATCAGCATTTGACCCGGCAAACGGCGGGAAGCCGGTCAGGGCCTCAAAGAGCATGCAACCCAGACTCCAGTAGTCGACAGTGAAGTCGTACTCTTCCCCGCGAAGGACCTCAGGGGCCATGTAGTCCGGGGAGCCGACGATTGACTTGGCGTAATTCGCGTCGTGGTTGCGCATGGACCGGTACCCATCTCTTCGCTCTGCCACGGTTCTCTGGTCCATTGGCTTGCCAAACGGCACAGAGGTTTCTGATGCCTGCTCCAGACGGAGTCGCATCGATTCGATCTTTGCAGGCGCGAGCATGCCGGCCGCAAGTCCGAAATCCGTGAGCTTGACGTGGCCGGACGAGTCAACAAGGAAGTTCTCAGGCTTGAGGTCGCGGTGGATGTAGCCGAGCTGGTGGAGAGCGTCTACGGAACAGAACATCTCGGCAATGTAGAACCGAGCATGCCTGTTGGACAGGACACCGGTGTTGTTCAACAGAGTGCGGAAGTCACCTCCGGGAACGTATTCCTACACCGTGTCAGCCGGGCTCATGCAGAGCAGAGCAAGGGGAGGAGAAACGCACCATTGCGAGGTAGATGTTCTTGTCATCCTGGAACGAGTACAGGAGACGGACGAGCCATTGGCTCTTGGCGGTTGTCAGGATATCTCTTTCGGTCAAGACGTGGCGCACCTCGTCGAGCTTGAACAACAGCTTCTTGCTCATGACCTTGAGCGCGCACACCTCTTTTGTGTCCTTCTTCTGGGCCAAGAAAACTTGGCCGTAGCCACCTTGTCCGACCTGTGTCAGGATCTGGAAGTCGCCCTGTCGGAGTCGCACACGGCGCTTGCGCAGATTGGCCCGCTCGCGGCCGGTGTATTTGCCCCACATCTGCTTGTAGGTCTCCTCGTCGGTCTCGGGAGGGGCAGGATACTCGGCGCGAAAGGCATTGAGACGGCTCTGGCGGTTGCCGGCATAGCTCAGAAGATCAAAGTAGTAGTCGAGGAAGTCTGTGAAGGACAATTTGTGTTAGCCACCTGTGAGGGTCAGACGGGAAGCGGTAAGAGTATAGGCTGCTCACAGAGCTGAGTGACATTGACGAGACGTCTCACGTTGGGCTTCTCGAGGATGGCCCGCTCCTCATCGGTAAGGCCGCGAGACGTGTCGAACTTCTTGCCCGGGGGCTGTCGCGGACTGCTGTAGAGCTCCTGTCTCGACTGAGCGGCATGATTGTGGGAGATTGGGATCTTGGAGGCGGTGGGAGGGGTGTTCTCCTGGCCGTGGCCCTGGTGCTTGAGCGGGGTGGAAGGGGCGCCCCTCTGCAGGATGCTCTCATCAACAAGGGTATTTGTTGTGGACTCTGCGTCAAACGGGTCATAAGACTGGGCGTTGCTGAGCTTGGTGGGAGATAGCGGCGCGATGACGGACTGGGGCCGGCCGAGCTTGATGGGGCTGTCGAGAGTGGTGGCGGCGTTGAGCTTGAGGTGGCTCTCGAAAGCCTGGGGCAGTTCTCGGGCACCAGGCGGGGCGGTCCTCTTGCTGGGGCTGCCCTTTGGCGTGTTGGCCGGCTCGATGAAGCTGTTCCTAATGGGCGTCGAGGGGCGGCCAAGGTCCAGCCTGCTGCTGTTGGGGTTGGCGTTGTTACCGTCCTTGCCGCCAGGGGAGAGCATGTTGGTCATGAAGCTGGCCATGTTGGGTGGCGACGGTGAGGCGCGTGCTGGATGCGCCTGGGATGCGCAAGAGTGGCGGGCGTGCGATGCGACCTGTCGAATTGAAGAGAAGAGCCACAGAGGCAAGGATTGACTGGTCAATTCACACGGGCGAGACAGAGAGATGATGGTCTAAGTCTGCTGGGAACTGGGAGGAGTGGGAATGGAAATGGGGATTGGGAGCGAGTGAGTGAGACGAAGAATGGGTGAGGGAGCGTTGCAGCCCAAAGCTGGAGCCTGAAGGGTCAAGATGAGGTAAACAACAGAGAGCAGACACACACACTGTCATACACACACGCGCGGCTACGGCAGCAGCAATCACAACAACAACATGTGAAGCAGGCTCAGCCGCACCAAGGTGGGGTGGGCTTGAGAGGGGGGGGGCCGTGGCAGCGAGATTGCGACTGATGCAATGCAAATCCGATGCGATGCGATGCGATCAAATGCAAGAAAGAGCATGGGCCAGCCGCAAGAATCCTGGGACGATGCCCACTTATTTATCCAGCCAGGCCTTGTCGGGCAAACTCAAAGGTGGCACAGGCAGTTTTCTGGTCCAGGCCTGCCAGGTTATGTGGCAGCGATGGAGGGGAAAGGACGAAGGAGGATGAGGGGGGTAAGGAACGGCCCCCTCCCCCTCCCGAGGATCATCAGCATGCCTGCCAGGCCTGGCAGGTCAGTAACCAGTCAGCGAGGCGTCATGGGCCCCACCCAGAAATCAAAACAACATTTGAATCTGTTCGCGGGTTGGTCAAGCAACAACAAGACAACGCGACCGTCCGTACACGCTAAACTAGCAAAGAAAGGCCTTGAAACAAGACAAGATGCGCCTCGCCGTGGCCATCTTCCATTCCAACCCCAGTCCATGTACCGTGCCAGCATCTTCCAATGTTTTTTCCCCTCCTCTCTGTGCTCTGACCTGTCATGTTGTCCGGGTCATGATCCTGCGCTCGCTACACAAATACCCAGCGCCCCTCCACAATCCGTGCTGAGGTATCCATGCGCCTTGCGGCCCTTGCCATCACTGTCGACCATACTACGGTGACAGGAACCATTCCAATACGAAGGCCAAGACAACACCGGCTTCGACCACCTGGTGTTCACTATTCACTCCTAGTGCCGAGCCTGCCGTTCATTATCCACCACCAGTCGTGCCTTTTCTCCACCCATATTTTCCGACTCTACGACATACGCGTCAACTACCCAAGGCCACTGATCAGCAGGTGCTGCTAAAGACCAGTCATTCGCTATTTTGGAGTCCTCAGCGTCAACGACAAGGATTTAGCGTCGTCGATGACAGCTATTTTCCAAGCAGGCCTTCCTTGGAAGATGCCGCCAGACCGCCACTTCTTGTGTGTTTGACATCGACTGAGCCCGCCAGTGTGTGACCACCCGTATCCCCGTAAATCTAAAAAAGGGGTGGTAGTCGCGGAAGGCGCTGAGCCTCGTCACTGCAGAATCACACGGACTACACAATGTGATGACACGCAACCCTTCCCACAAGGTGACCAGGCTTCGATGACACAAGGAGGAACCGGTGGGTATCTCCCAGGTATTTTGGGAAACAGGCTGTGATATCAACCGATCGGATTGCAACATTTTTCGTTATGATCAAAGGCAAATAAATGCACGACTACAGGCGAATGGGCGCCTTACAGAATGGTCCTCTCCAACAGGTGAGCGTACTGCTAATTGGTCTGAGATGTGGTCAGTTCCATGTGCCGGGAGGATGGCGGCCATCCAGAGCCAACCTACGGGCAACTCATTCCGGACGGAAGGGATGGTGCTCAAGAACTCGTCTCACGGAGCCCCCAGGTGAGCAGCGTACTGTTCAGCCAAGTCAGACGCCCTCTTGATCAAACATGCTATACGTTCGCTGGCCGTCGTCACGCACTAGACTTTGTTCATCATCAACGCTTTGCAGCACAAGCCATCACAGAGGGCCAGATGCCCGAGTCGCTCGGTCTCATAGTAGACATCCACTCGGAGCATTCAAAGCCAGCCAACCAGCGACAGGCTGGCTCATCGGTCATTGTTTGTGGCTGGACGGTGTGCAACTTGGTGGTGACCAGACAAATCGATCGGATTTCTCTAATCGTTTTCGAGGACTCGAGATGGGGCGCCCTCGGGCTCCGGATTGCGGAGAGCCGGTACGCCTAAACTCGGTAGAAACATAGATGCAATTCCATCATGCAGCAGAAGAGTCCGTGAGTAGACCGTAGTGCCCAAAGTAGCCGCGGCGTACTCCTCGTGTCATCAGACTCCATTCGTCCCTTCATTCCGGTAGCCGCCCGCCATCCTCTCTAGCCCTCTAGTCCTGTCGTTCCGATAATTCCGTCACCGTTCATCCCAGAAAAGCGAAGAGGCGAGCTTAGGAGGTTGGGTTGGGGTTCATCTATTGCCATGTCAGCCTGTGTTCTTGCGGTGACAGCATCGCGCCCATGACGCATCGGTATCGAACGAACCTTCCTCTTGCCACCGGTGAGCTGCACGTTCACGAAGCGGCGGGTGTATGTGAGTCTCTTCTTTGCGCGGCCCTTACTGTGTGGTTGTTAGCATCGAGTGTTTCGGGTCACTCGGATTGAGGTCGACGTCGGCATCGGCATCGCGTGATCGGGGGGCTTCAAGAGACATACGGGGTCTTCTTCTTCTCTGTTCATCGCAAAGGACCGTCAGCACTTCTGCATCGCGGGGACATGGAGCATGGAGCATGCACCATGCAGCATTTGCAGTGATACGCACCCTGCTTCTCAACCTTGGGGGTCTGAGACTTGACCTTGCCGGCACGGGCGCTGTGGACAATTTTGGTTAGAATTTTGTTCTTCCAGCTCGGTGCCTCCAGCGGCCGTCGTCCTGGGTGTCGCGGTTCCTTACAGAGATCCGTGAACCTTTCCCATTTTCGATGATGTTCTGATCGAGTGACGAAGGTTCGTTGATGGGTTGTTTGATGAAATCGGTGGGTTTCGTCGGCGCTGGGTGATGAGTCGTAGACGGGGAAAGATGGATTCTGTGGAATTGCGCACCTCGTTTTTCGCCGCGCCACAGCCACAGCGGGGCCTACGTTCGGGCGAGCTGACACTAGTGGCGCAGCGCACGTGACTTTTTCGGCGTTAAGGAGATTAGGGAGAAGGAGTTATCAGTGCAAGCAAGCCGGCTTATTGTTGCATGCTTTCGAATGTAGACACAGCAGCATCTCTTGCGCAGAGTTTTTTGATTGGTGACCGGTCACTACTTTACATCTCCGTTGATATTCCCTTCCTGGCGTCTACACTCACTCCACACATACCCTCCTACACAGCATGCCCAAGGAACGAAATTTCAACCCGGTGCAGGCCCAGCGCAAGGCCGACAAGGCCAAGGCCATCAAGAAGGGCAAAGCGGACGTAACAGCCAAGCGCAACGAGCGGCTCGCAAAGCGCAACCCGGTCCACATACAAAAGCAGATCGACGACCTGAAGGCCGTGACCGCCGGCGGCGGCAAGCTCACCCACCACGAAGAGCAGGTCCTCGACGGCCTGGAGAAAGAGCTCAAGGCTGTCCAGAAGGCACGCGAGGCACTCGGCGATGCGGCACCACAGTTCCGAAGCAGCGGGCCACGCCGTGATGGCGACAACGACAGGGGCACACTGGGCAAACGGCGGAGGGACTGGGACGAAGTCGAGCTGAGCAGCGACAGCGACGTGCCAGAGGACGTGCGGAGCATCCCGATGCCGAGGGACACGCCGCCGCCGATTCCCAAGGAGGTCATGGACCGGTGGTGGGCCAAGAGGAGGGCCAAGATGAACGAGAATAAGAACGCAAATCTCGAGCCCCTAGGCAGCGGCAGCGACAGGGGCGGCAGAGGCGAGAGGCAACAGTCGACGCCGACACCCGTGCCAGAAGCGAAGACGGTCTACGAGTCGAAGCCAATAGTGCGAGACCTCCTGAAGGAGGCGGTCGCATTTGTCCCCAGCGTGGTGAGGCAGAAACTGGACAAGACCCAGGGCAAGGGCGGTCTAATGGAGCCAGAGGAGGCAGACAGGCTGGAGAAGGAAGGGTACCTACAGGCACCATCACATCACGGCGCCGAAAGATCACAGTCGACGGAACCTGGCGAAGGCTCGACGGCGGCACCTCGGCAAGTCACGACGGAGGAAGTAGATGACGACGAAGACTGAAACCCTGGACGCTGAACCAGGATCGTAGACCCTCAAAGGCAGGATTGCGGCTTCTGGAGATCACCAGGAGCCATTCCCAACCCCCGCGCAGGGTATTGCAGTCAGACCCAAGGCAACACGCGTAAGGCAAACTCAAGGGCGAAACTTTGAGCCCACAACACCGGCCTTCCTTCAGGTTCTTCGGTGTATCACGTTGCGTGAGAATCACCTCGAGACATTAACAGCGGGCCTGTAATGCCTTGTGGCCTGCCTATCCCCGAGGACAGAGGAGCCGCCTGGCAAAAGGCTTTAGCTCGGAGGCATGAGGCGGACTTGTCCGGGGCCGGTCTGTCCAAGCGGTGCTAGGTAGGATCCAGGTGCGCGAGTGCGCAGAATGCGCAGAATGATACCCGTACGACGACTACATCCCGCTCATATCCACTAACCCATGACTCTGACGGTGAGGGACACCAGAAAGGTGCAGTCACAAGCACAAATGCAACTGATGAAATCCTTACATAATGCAATCGAGCAATGCACATGCGGTGTGTGTGATGGTAATGACCAAACCTTTCCGGGCCGAGTATTGCTTGGGACCCCTCTTCCGAGAGCGGCAACACACAGGAAATCCGGCAATGCTGTGCACTCATCAATTTTTGCTACAATGAATGATCAACTGCATCAAAATCTTTTCTGTCTGTCTTTGGTCTGGCTTATTGGCGACGCGGACCCACTTGACTCTAGTTCTCGATCCGGCGGAGTCGCGAGCCCCGTCTTTGTGTGTAGACCACGCCGAGGTATAGCGAGACAGTCTCAAAATGTCAGAAACCAAAGGCTCACTGGACAACGGCCATGCGCCTGACTCGGTGGCCGAAAAGGTATCACCAGCCAACGACAGCAACAGCAACAACAACAACATCCAAGACAGCGACATTCGACATGACGACAGCAACAGCACCCATTATGCCATCCCGCCGCCCTTATTCGTCGTGCCCAGCAACGCCGCCCACGAACCGGGACGGGATGCAGCCTCGTCTGCCGGGGACGGTGAGACATACCCGGAAGGGGGCCTGCGGGCCTGGCTCGTCGTCCTCGGCGCCTGGCTAGCGCTGCTGTCCTCGCTCGGCCTCATGAACACACTCGCGACCTTCCAGACATACGTGACGACACACCAGCTCGAGAACTACGATGAGGGCACAGTCGGCTGGATATTCTCCGTCTACACCTTCGTCGTGTTCTTCGGGGGTCTGTTCATCGGTCCCCTCTTCGACAAGCATGGCCCGAGATGGCTGGTCCTGGCGGGCACCGTGTCCGTCTGTGCCAGCCTGATGCTGTTCAGTATTTCTACAGGTGAGCGAAGTCCTTCCTTCCTGTATATCGCCATCACGCACGCTAACCCAGCCACTGTTGGACTAGAACTGTGGCACTTCATCCTCTCCTTCGGCATCTTCTGCGGCCTGGGCTGCTCCCTCCTCTTCACGCCCTCCCTCGCCGCCGTGGGCCACTTCTTCCAGGCGCGCCGCGGGCTGGCCACGGGCGTCGCCTCGACGGGCGGCAGCATCGGCGGCATCATCTTCCCGCTGATGCTGCAGTCGCTGTTCCCACGCCTCGGCTGGGGCTGGTCCGTCCGCGCCCTGGGCCTCCTGGTGCTGGCCATCTGCGGCTGCGCCAACTTCCTGATCCGCTCGCGCCTCCCGCCGGCCCTCGGCGCCAGCGCCCGGCCCGACTTCACCATCTTCCGCAACCGCGCCTTCGCCCTCACCACCCTGGGCATGTTCCTGCTCGAGTTCGCGCTCTTCATCCCGCTGACGTACATCTCGTCGTACGCGCGCTCCGAGGGCTTCCCCGAGGCCTTCTCCTTCCAGATCCTGCCCATCCTCAACGCCGCCTCCGCCTTTGGCCGCGCGCTGCCGGGCTACTGGGGCGACAAGATCGGGCCCTTCAACATCAACCTGATCATGATCGTCATGTCGATCGTCTCGTGCCTGGCAATCTGGCTGCCGGCCGGGTCCTACACTCCCGGCCTGATCCTGTTCGCCGTCACGTTTGGTTTCGCGAGCGGCAGCAACATCAGCATCACCCCGGTCTGCATAGGCCTGCTCTGCAAGACGCAGAACTACGGCCGGTATTACGCGACTTGCTATACCGTTGTCAGCTTCGCCTGCCTGGTCGGCGTTCCCATCGGGGGCAACATCCTAACCTCCAACGGGGGTGATTATTGGGGGGTGATCGTCTTCACGGGGCTCGTGTACCTAGGTGCCCTGATATCTCTGTACCTTGCAAAAGTCTGCAAGGTCGGGTGGAAGCCGTGGATCATCTTCTGAGGTAAGCATGGATCAGAAAAATATCCCGTCCCGAATCTCCCTTCTTTTGTCTCCACATCCAGGCATTTCAGACTGTACATGAACTCGGTTGAATGACTAGGTTTCCATATCAAATATATTCCATCTCAAATGCAATATGGTGTAAATCCCTATCCTGCATGAGCTATATTGCCATCTGAACAATACTGTTTCAACTATCAGGTGATTCCTTTCTTTCTTTCTTTCTTTTTTTTTTTAAAAAAAAAAAGCCTCATTGGTAAATGGTGAGATCGAAGATTCAAGGTGCTGTTCGAACGTTTCATCAAACTGAGAATGTATCAATTGAACTCCGTATTTTCCAAAATCCCTCTCTGGTCTTGTAATTGTAGCCAAGAAGAGCTTTCGCCAAAGAAAGACAACAAGCCTGACCTATCAAAAAACCATTTGCACTGTGATGAGCCCTCCGACATATGAAGCTAGCTACCGTAGCCTCATGATTCCCCCCCCCCCTTTTCTTGCCTTTTGTTGCCACTCCAATCACCCCTAGGCAACCATGCGTTCAAGCACCCGTTTCCATGGCCTCTCGCTCCTCCTGGCAAGACTGGTAGTATTTTGCTGCGTCCGCCAATCCTCCTCAGACCTGGAAACCAAAGCACCCCTTCTCGGCAATAGTCCGCGCAAGCTCCTTGATCGAAGCGGCACCGATGACCTCCATATCGTTCACCTTGACGCCGGTGTTCTTGAAGATCCAGTTGCGGAAGGACGATGTGACGAGTGAGTCGATGCCGTAGGCCGTGAGGGACTTGTCCACATCCACGTCGTCCGGAGGCATACCGAGGGAGACGGAGAGATAATCCACGCAGCCTCGGAGGGCAATGCGATCAGCCTCGGAGGGGGACTTGGCAGACTTGAGCGCCGCCACCAGGACCTTGCCGCTGCTCTGTGAGGTGATGGCCTTGGAGGTCGGGGAGCCCCAGGCGGTGTCCCCGGAGATGTCAGATTGCAGATCCGGGACGTCGACCTCGTTGAGGACCTCGAACATCTTGGTCTCCGTCCAGTAGGGGTCGGCGACCTGATTCTGAAGGACCAGACCGCCAGTTCCAACAGCGGTGACGACCTGAGCAGGTAGCTGGAGTGCTTCGTCGACGCAACCGGCCATTGCACGTTCAACGAGGAATAAGAAGTTGTCCAAGGAGACTGTGATGAAACCGCTGGACTTGAGGACACCTAGGGTCTTCTCGTCGCGCTCCAACATGCCAGCACCCATCACGGGCCCGAGGTCGAGTGATACAGAATTCTTCATCCCTAAAGACGCGCGATGGCGCGCCAAAGCGTCCTGGAAACAGTTACCAGCGGCGTAGTTTGCCTGTCCTCGATTTCCAATCACGCCTGACGCTGAAGACAAGAAGACAAAGAAATCCATGTCGCGGGGCAGGACGTTGTGCAGGTTCCAAGAGCCGATGATCTTGGGGCGGGTTGCAGCTGTCCAGTCCTCGTACGACATGCTATCCCACACCGCATCAGCCACCACTGCGGCACACTGAACGACGCCCTTGATAGGTGGTATGTCGGCTGTGGAAAGGCATCGACGAAGATCGTCTTCGTTACCCACATCGACGGGGAGAACCAAGGTTTTGACACCGCGCTGTGACATAGATGACAGAAATTGGAAGTCCTCGGGCGTCCTCGCGCCTGAGCGAGAAATGAAGATTAGATTGCGTGCTCCGCGGTTAGCCATCAGGCCAGCCACAGCCTTACCCAAGCCACCCAGCCCGCCAGCAAGGACATAAGCAGCATTCGACTGCAATGTTACAGGAGTCAAAGGGTTCGTCCCGACCAGCAGGCGAGACCCCGGACTGAAGTGGACAGTGTTCAAATGTCGGCTGGGGTGAGCGGCCATTGAGCTCCATATTTGGTCGAGGTTCTCAACCGCCTCCTCACGGATGAGCTTGGGAGACGGATCACCAAGCAGGCCGTCCAGAACAAGCTCGAGCACCTCCTCACAAGCCTTTGCGACGGCCTTGCCTCTATTCTTTGCAACTTGAAAAAGGTCGAACTTGTGAATCGAAACATTGTCGTAGCGAGGAGCAATCACCGCCTTGGACAAAGTGCTGTTGCTGACGAGGAAAATGTGGCCGTTCTCTGCAACGCACTGAGCGCTCTGGTCCAAGGTATTGATTGTTGTCGAGAACACACAATCCACGCCCTTGCCTTCGGTCAGGTGCATGAGCTGATCATTCAGCGCGTTCTTCGTCATGTCAACAATGTGCTCCAGCGGCAGACCATAGTGTTCATGCAGGTCCCACAGTTGCTCAGCATCACATGCGCCCGCGAAGACTGTTGCCCCGAGGTATTGAGCCACGCGAATGGCTGCATCACCGAAGGGGCTTGCAGCACAGTGTATGAAGACGGTGTCTTCGCAAGACAGGCCGGCAACGTTGTTGAATCGATGATATGCGCCAGTCATAGCCGCCAGGCTTAACCCTCGGATCCTGGATCTTGAGTTCAGTTGATGAACGAATATCTGATCAACAATCACCGATGATTGCATCGTGTCGATGGCCAGTGCGACCACTAGGCCGCCAGCGGTGATTCTAGTGACCTTCGATCCTACGCGTTCCACAATACCAATGACGTCGACACCCAAACTGCTCTCGCTACTTCGACCCAAGATAGTGTCCAGATCGATTTGGTACAGATTTGTACTCTGAACAGTGATTCTAACATCATAGGGACCAAGGGGCTTCTTGGCGACGTCAGTTTCCTCGAAGTACGTGCCTGTCGTACTTTTGGTCGGCGCAAGCTTGAGCTTCAGGGGTTGACGGAACGTGTTTAGAGGCCGAGTCTCCACTCGAACCGCTTGTTTAGGACCATTCTCAATTGCTTCGTTGATATCTTCGAGCGGGTGAAGTCGAGCGACCAAGAGCTTGCCGTGGCGAAGAGAGTATTCGACTTCGGGTATATCATCAACCTTGCGGGCCTTGATAAAAGACTCTTGAAAGATGGTGTGGATTGCTAGTAGGGCCGCAGCCGCGTCTTCTCCGTTCTGAGTAGCATCGAGATCCAGGGTGACAATACGCTTGGAGGAATCTTCAGAGCGAATGCTCCTTGCCAAGCCGTGAAACGGGGCCAGAAGTGGCGTCTCTGTGGTCTTTTGAACGCCACTTGTGGCCCAAAGGAGACATGGTGTGGCCTGCAGGAGGAGTTTGATTTGACAAAAAGCTGAACGAGACATGTTGAATACAAGGGCTTGGTCGACTTCGACTAGCGAGATACAGGGCTTGCTCGCTTGCTGAGCAGTCAATCGAGACAGTTGAGCGTACTCGACGTTGGGCAGAGCAAGGCCCTGGGTGATAAAGTAGGTGAACTCAGAGAGATCTCCTTCAGGAAGCAGAACGACCAGAGGGCCACCATTGTTGATTGGCACTGAGCCACACATGCCGGACCAGACAGAATGCAATTCATGCCAAACAAACTCACTGCAAAGGTGTCGTCTGCTTGGCAGGAACCCGGACGCTCCTGAAGGAGCCAATTTGATTGACTCCATTCCGTCGACGACAACCACTGGTTTGCTGAAGGTGTCATCCAACATCACAATGTCCGCCACGGCTTCGCGAAGACCCTTGCGCTGAGCGATGGCGTATCCATGAAACTCGACACCGGCCCCTTTGGATATAGCGGGCGAAAAGGATATCTGCCGGATACACGACGGGACCATTGTCTCATCGCCGACTGAGAAGACTGTCTGAAACATGGCATCGAGAGTAGCAGGGTGAATGAGGTGATCGTACTCAAATTGCGCTGGCATCTTGGATTTGGTGTCGGGAATGCGGACGGTGCTGACACAGGAGTCCTGGCTCCGCGCTAGGGAGGCGATATTCTGGAAAAGTGGTCCATAGTTCATGCCGATTCCATCTAGCCTCTCGTACAGGGAACGGGGACTGATTGCCTGTGTACACTCGGAGCGGAGTCTCCAGTATGTATCTCGGTAGTCTCGACACTGAAGGGCCTCAACCGTAGGGTGGATTGCCAGTTTGCCGCCGTAAGAGATATTGATGAGACCCCTGGCGTTCTCCTGCCAAGGTCCATGTTCCGTCTTCGTCTCGATGGAGAAGGAATAGACCGCAATTCCGTTGGCGACATCAGGCGACGGAATTTTCAATGCCTGCGTGTTGATCATGTGCTCCATGCCGTGCTCACTTGCTGGGATGATGACTGGCTTGACGATGATGAAGTTGGATATTCGATAGGAAGCCACCCGCAAGCAGTTTTCGCTGCATTGCCTTGCAGCCTCCAAAGCCATGGTGATTAGACCAGCAGCAGGGTAGACAATGACCTTTTGTACTTTGTGATCATTTAACCATGGATTCTCAGCGAGCCTCAGGAAGCCCCGCCAACGGGAGAATTGGGGGGTTGATTCGACCAAGGGGGAACCAATGAGGTCCTCACGACCATGTCGTCTCTGACGAAGGGCCTGGCCTAGGTGCGATTCGAACCAGTAAGTCTTGGAGTGATTGAAGGGGTAGGGAGGTAGATCGACGAGAAGTTTTGGCAAGCGGCCTTCTTTGCTCCTCCACACCCACGAGAAGTCAGCGGGACAGCCGCGAGCCCAGAGCTGGCCCAGAGCCGACAAAGCCGTGACAGACGCGTCTTCGTTTCGCTTTAGAAGCGGAGTGTACATAAGCCGCGTTATTTCCTGAGTCGGGGTGAGAGAATTGACAATTTCCTGGATCGGTCTTGCCAGTGATGCAGCAGGACTGACCTCGAGCACAAGTTCCGGCTTCACGACTTGGTACATGGCGGAGAATGCCTGGCTGAAGAGCACGGGGGATGTCAAATTCCTGGTCCAGTACCCAGAGCCCACTTGCCAGGGAAAGACCTCATCACCGGTCACAGACGAGAACATTCGTGGGCCTTGAGTGGTGTTGAGAGGCCTCACGTCAGCCAGGGACTGCTCATAGCTCTGTGCGATCAAGCACATGTGGTGAGAGTGGTAGGCTGTCGAGACGGCCAGCAGTCGATGTGAAACAGAATCCTCGGTCATCTCCTGGGAAAGGTACAGGATCTGCTGTTTATCACCGGAGAGTGTGACCGAGACCGGGCTGTTCTCACAAGCGATGACAACGGTGCCATGAGGAACACGGCGGGTGTACTCTTGTACTTGGTTTGCAGACAGGCTAACGGCCATCATGATCCCTTCGACATCCGGTTGCAAGTATTGAACCAAGTGTGCGTGCTCTCCGCGACGAGCACCAATGAGCCAGGCATCTTCTCTGGTCAAAAACCCAGCTGAGTACGCGGCGGCAATCTCTCCAGATGAGTGACCGACTACTGCAGTGGGCCGAATACCAGAGACCACGAGCAAATCGACCAGGGCAATTTGAACCGCCGTTGTCGCCGGCTGCGCGATCCTGGGATCGTTGATACGACTCTGGGAAGCCTCGTGCATAAGCTCGTGCAGAAGATCGAAATCACCAGCGAGGACCTCGGAGAGATACTTGGAGGCCTCGACGAGACTGCTTCTAAAGGGTTCGAAGTCCATCAGCTCGCGGCCCATGGCGTACCACTGAGCGCCTTGGCCACAAAAGGCCAATGCCAGGGCAGGAGCCGCATCGCCAAGACTCGGGGAGCGTTGGACATCGAGGCGCTCCGGTGCGGCCAGCTGTTGCTGGAGGTCAGTAGCAGATCGTGCGATGATGACTGCCTTGAATTCGAGAACAGAACGACGGGAAGCGGTGTAGGCGTAGTCTGCCAGCAGGTTTTGATCCGATGCATGCTTTGAAATGTAAGCTTCGTGACCCAAAGCAATCTTCGCGATTCCATCTGTCTCGTGGGACGATATCAGGACGAGCTGGGTGGAAGCAAAGGTCTTCTTCTGCCCAGTGGTGAGGCCAGCCGAAACCGTAGTCGGCAGAGAACGATGGTTTCCCGACAAGGACCGTTCTGCCAGATACGAGCCTGCGTCATCGAGAATCACATGTGCGTTTGTGCCTCCGAAGCCGAAGCAGTTGACACTTGCACGGCGAAGGCCGCCTACCGGCCAGTTGGTGAGTGAGGTAGGAACCTAAGAGTTTTAGGGACTGAGGTCAGTCTTTGCTCAGGTATTTACTTCTTACATAATCAGGGGCTGCGCACACAACGACAGGGCAGCGTGACACCACCGACTGCCACTTGTCTTCATGGCCACAGGGGCAGGATGGAACACATACCTTGATCTTCCACTCCTCGAACTTGATCTGTGGGTTTCCGATCGAAGGGTCGAAGTACAGGTTCTTTGGTATCTGCCCTCGCTCAACAGCCAGCACTGCCTTGATCAGACCAGCTATCCCTGCCGCGCCTTCAAGGTGACCGATGTTGGGCTTGATCGAACCGATGAGAATGGGATTGTCAACGTCGCGATTGGCACAAAACGCCCGGGATACGGCGAAGCACTCCTTGGGGTCGCCAGCCGGGGTCCCAGTGCCGTGGCATTCCACATACGCCGTCTGATCCACCCCCAGCCCAGCATCCTCGTACACCGCCTTGATGTTGGATAGCTGTGCGTCGGAGCTGGGCATGGTGATACCTGGGGTCCTGCCATCCTGGTTCACACGAGACCCGCGGACCACCGCGCGGATGGTGTCGTTGTCGCGAATCGCATCACGGAGACGCTTCAGAACGACCACACCGACGCCCTCGCCACGACCGTAGCCCTCGGCCTTGTTCGAAAACGTATAGCAAACGCCGTCCTTTCCGAGGAAGTTCAGAGCTGTCATGGGCATCATGGTAGCAGGGGTCAGGATCAAGCCGACGCCCGCGGCGATAGCCAGAGCTGCCCTCCCGGTCCGCAGATCCTGGCAGCCGTTGTGCACGGCGACTAGACCTGCACTGCATCCAGTATCTACAGTCTGGCTGGGCCCCCGGAGGTTGAACTGGTATGAAATCCGGTTGGAAAGCATCGCTGCACCCGTCCCTGTTGCCGCATACTGGGGCGCCCAGTCCGGGTCTCGGAGGACGACCTGCTCGTAGTCTGCGGTCGGGAGGTTGAAGAATTAGGTGTTCGTGGCTTTCTTATCGAACATGGTCCAGGCTGGTGAGGTCGACTCACCCTTTACGAAAGTTCCTACATTGACTGAAGTCTCACTGAATTCAAGCGACTCCTTGGGGTAACCAGCTTGGTGTATTATTAGCGGAAAGCCGCTTCTTGCGGGGGCATTGGGCTGCAATACCATTCTCCAGCGCCTGGTACGTGACCTCCAGCAAGATGCGCTGCTGAGGATCGATCGCGGGTGCCTCTTTTTGCGAAACGTTGAAGAACTGTTTCCTGACCAGTTAGTCGCTGCCTCAGTATAGGAACGTGCGTGTGTTTGCGCGTGCCTTAGCATCAAAGGCTTTGATGTCCTTCTTGAGAAAGTGAGCTCCCTTGAAGCTAATGGAGCCCTGACGCTGGCCACTGGGGTGGTAGAAGCCATCGATATTGAGACGCTCGCTGGGAAATTCGGACCAAGCATTGCCGCCTTGCTTGAGCATCTCGTACAGCGACTCGACGTCCTTGCCATCTCCTGGGAAGCGGCAGGCCTGGCCGACGATTGCGATAGGTTGGACGGCGTCGCCGTCTGCCATGAATGCCTCGCCCATTTTTTGGTTGACGAAACAACGTTGTGCTGATTGAAAGACGAAAGGAGGGGCTGTCTAAGTCAGGTTTTGGGGAGGCGGGTGCTTCAATCTTTCCAGGGTTCGGACGACGCGTAACGAACAGCTTCAATGCAGTGAAGAGGGCCGAAGATGTGTTTCAGAACCGTTCAAAGCTCGGGAGGTCTCAGGTGATTGGAGCGATTGGAGGTATTGCCAACATCGACAACAAGGCGCGTCGAGCTGCCAAGTCCCTGATGGTCCGAATTTGCTCCCAGAAGGCAAGATTGACTGATCCCAGAAGGAAAGATCGATTGGTCCAAAAGGGTAAGAATGGTTGATCAGTTGACGGGTGAAATTTTCTGGCCTAATTCACCTGCTTGTGGGGTCCGAATTCTATGCCCAGGTGCCACTGGTTTGGCTACAGTCAGTCGGTGATGCTTTCGGCGGGGGACTTTCTTGAGTGAATGGTGTCTCCGCAGACTGTCGTACTCTGAGCTATAAATGACCACGTTCCGAGGCAGCATGGCTCCTTATCATGCCTAGCTAGACTTCATAGGGGCAAAGTCGAGGTCACGGTGATGAGACCTGCTGGGTACCTCCTGGGCAGCTCCACGTCTCGTCTCCGAGTCGATGAGGCTCATCATGTCCCTCCCAATGTTAGTGGTGACACATAGCTCATTCCGCCTGGACTCTAAACTTGCACGATGGCCGCCAATGACGAGCCGGGTACAAAAGTCCAATGCAAAACCCACAGAAGGACCGGACCCACTGGTGACACAAGTATCATTAGACAAGTGTGCAGGGGAAAAAAGGACGAGAGATCCTGGGACAAGGAGACAGTATCGGACATTTCTCAACACTGGTTCGAGAAAATCTCTCACTAGGTAATCCAATCCATTCCTTCTTCCTACTTTTCCGCCGACGCTTGGCGTTGTGTACGCATGAGGCGTATGCAGTGCCATACTCGCATCCCAGACCGGGGCAAGATATCAAGGGCCAAGCGGGCGGGCCGAGCTGCGAGATGCAGTACTTCGATAGAATGGAAGACGACTTGGTACAAACGAAGAACAACGGATGATGGATGAGAGGGAGGCGAAAAAAAAGGAAAGAAAACCAAAGCAGGCATCGAGGTGACGGCCGGAACACACCTCCTCCTACCCGTCGGTACCTTCCAGACAGATGCCGAGCTCAAATACATAGGTATAAGCTCCCCAGTATCCAGACCACACTCGTTGTTGAAATGCCGCATCTTGAACATGAAAAATAAAAATGATACACATTGTATCTCTTCCAACCCTGCCTTCGTGGAGATCATGGTCTTGTGGCTGCTGTGTCCCGGCCCACAGCCACAGATCAGTATTGCCCTACTTCTCGGACAGCTGAGTAGTGAGTGCGCCGGTCAGCACTAAGCCTCACCTGACAGATGTCACCTGAATCATGAGAATCATTAGCCTTGAAAATCGAACGAACCATCTCGTGGGGTGCATAACGGTTTGTGGGGAAAGTGGCCGGACCCAAAAAGCCCTCTTAGAACAGGCGCTTTAAGCCGCGATGCTGGCCCCTCGCATTCCAATAGGTCGACACTGGGCAGAAAAGAAACAAGTTTCAGCCCGGGGGCCGCACGCATTGTGTGTGGGCCAGAGCGTGCTTCCCAAACTGTCGTAAGTATTGCCACGATGTCTTCAGATGACGCGGTTGACGGCTATGGGAGCGACCGGTGGTTGACAGCCTCGGTAAACGGATTTATGATCCGCTCGGCCATGAAGATCGTGGCCGGTAATCGAGCTGGAGCACCTGGGTTGACGGGAACCCATGTGGTAGCTAGAATATCGCTGCGGCCCAAGTGGTTGTGTGTAGGTACATGGGTGAGGGGGTGGTGCCGCTTTCAGACTGGGACCGCAGGGAAACGATGACTATGATGAATGGCCCCACTTTTCCCCCTGGATCGAGGAACTTCTGTCTAGTCTGATGAGGCTGCCGACAAACTTGCAGCAAGGGTCAGGCCGGCCCTCGCAGAGGAGGACCTCCACCAGAGAGAGCACCGCAAGAGCAGAGGCAGGCCGGCTCGCATCAAGCGACCAAATCGCGACGCAGGGGGCTCAAGGACCATTCTGAAGGTTCAAGGATTCAATCCAGGGTCAACTGGAAGACGAAAGAGCAAGGAAACAGAAAGAGTACGAGGTGGTTCCAGGAGCAGACACTTTGGATCAGAAGTCGTCGGGGCCCGGCCGGTGTATCCGTGAGGATTGGTATGATGGCGCGAAACCTGACAACTGATGGCCGGGTTTGATGTGCAAGATCCTGCAAGCTGCCGTCGGTCTGATCTTCAGCACCACTCGGGGCTAGTGTCAGCGTTGACCTGGCAGATGACATAGAAGCGTAGCCTGTCTGACTCCGCGTAGGACGGTTGTGCTCCCGGGGAGTGCGAAAAGAGCAACATGCTCCATCGCGGTGAGAAGGAAATGCTGTGCCATACTATCTGGACAGAGATGGCCATGCCACCGCGGTCACAGGGACCGCTGCGGTTTCAGGGACGAGCAGGGAAGTGCTTACGACTACTGGATGACAAGATGTAGAGGGCATCGCGGTGGGGTCGGCGGGGGATACCGACATGAGCAGCGATATGGTACTATTGCAATGGCAAAGGAACTTGCATGGCTTGGATGTGACTTGCTCACTCGAAAGTCTCGTGGGTCAGAGACCCTATGGAGCTGTAGCCCCGCCGGGCGGCATATACAAGATAATACAGAGCCTCGGAATCCAACAAGCTTAAGGATGAGACAGTAGATGAGAAGGAAAAAATTGGGAGCCAAGATTCCAGTTCTCAAAAGGAGACGAGCTGTGATAGAGTGCACCGAGAGGAATTGTTGTCTGGGCCGCAGGCACCTTCTTGGGAGTCGATTCAATGTTCGTACGTGTTGAGATGCGAGCAACGATTCGCTTCTCACCAAAACCATCGCCAATCGAGGCAAATGACAGAAAATTTGAAAGTCATATTACCATCAAACCAACCCGAAGAGCCTCATTTCGTTTGGCGGACCCCTTCAAGTCCGGTCACTGATTCCCTATGAATGGCTGTGGGAGGAACAATGCCAAGCCCTTGTCCGATCGTGAATTGACTGGTTTGAAGTCCAAAGACGTGTTGTGTTTGGCCGTTTGGCCCCGGTATTCAGTTGTAAGTGTTGGCATGATATCGACAGCTCTCGGGCATAATGCCTATGGTCCGGACGTCGGCGAGCATGCGCAAACTCTCTCGTTCAAGGACGGTTGCGGCCGTTTTCTATCGGTATGGCATGCCATATGGCCCGGCCACCAGCGAGCCGCCTGCCTCCACGGCTGTAACAGAAGCCCACGGCCCGCTTTCCTGGCAGGTCGAACCCGACTCGAGGACGTACGCCGAGGTGAACCCGTGGGACCGGCCAACAACCCATTGGTTGCAGCCTATCACAATGAGTCGCTATGCCTTGTATGGAGGCTGTGCCATGTCTTGGTGGATCGACCGTGCATTGGTCGTCACCGCAAGCCCAAATGTGCCTGATGATACGATGCTGTCCAACCGAAACATGATCCCGTAGCGATTACGAGCACTGTCTCGTGCGCAAGACAAGCTGCTGACCACCATTGGGTCGCTTGGGCTCGCGAGTCTCAACAGCCGGCCGTGGCAACAAGGTGCGGTGAGGATGCGGACGGGAGGAACTTATTACCCCTCTCGCTCGACACCTAGACGAGCGCACGGGCGAACAGTGATCACCAGTCTTGACGTTTTGTTACACAGGCTAAGACACGCCTGGGATGTGCTAGGGAGCAGCCGAGGACTCCTTATGGCGTTTGAGCGCTTTTGAGCTTCCCATCCAGGGGCATTGTTATCCTTGCCTTGGGAAAATCCGAGGGACTGGTATGGGGAGACAGACGACGGCGTCTTAGATGGCTCTTGCAGCAGCCATCTGGTGTACTGCATATGGGAGAGGGTCACAGATCCTGTGGTTCAAGCCCATGTCGAGCCCAGCCATGTCTCGCTTGTACCGCCAGAAGTGTCTGGCAGGACAGTTGCACAGGACGGATTCCTGCATTGGGAACTCTTAGTTACCCAGATTAGTAGGCCGGCTAGCCTAATCGGCATGTCTGTCTGCATTTCGGTCCAGTATTTGTTGGTGGCGCAGGGTACCACCTCAACAAAGCTGGAAACCCAGCTCGAGTCCACAAGTACGGCCTTAAGTGCACCCGTCGAGTCCAGTGGCTCATTGGGAACCCGGTCTTCGCCTCATAGCCTCAAAACCGCGGGCATTCCATGGACTGTGTATGTTTCTGCGTGAGCCTGTCTCGGGCTGGGCGGGCTGGGCGGGCTCGACTTCAACTCCACGGCTGAAGTGACTAACCCACAACGCAATTTCTGGTCTGGCGTTGTGGCACGAGAAAGACCAGCGCGTACCTTGATGCTCTCAAGTGATTCATTCTGTTTTTAGAGGCGTCCGGATTCCATTCGGCCGCTCAACGGTCTTTAGAAGAGACTCGGACGACAGAAATGCGAAACATTGACTCGGCCGCTGCTTGAACACTGGTTCGTGTCATCACACAAGGCCGCGACTTTCACGTGTGTTATATGGAATGATAGACAGGGGGATGATCGGGGCTGCGAGTTGCGCACGGTGGGTGGTTGGCTTTCTGAGCAGACACGGTTCCATGTGACGTCGTTAAGACATTGGGCATGGGTTCAATCCGCCACTTGACCGCTGCTGGCATTCAGGTACAGAATGTGTGTCACGTTGTACGATGCCCGTCAACCTTTGGCTGCCTTCTCCTGGCGCTTGTCAGCATCATATTACCGATACCCATACGCAGTGAGTTGAATAAGGTTGGAACTCTCCCGGACATGGGCCCAGCCTGGACACTTGCAGCATCCCTTCCGATATGCCTCCTGTCTGTATCGCCTGACCCGTCTTAAATCCGCTTGGACGAGATTGGCACCTCGCCTCTGACCAAAGACAGCTGAGGGGCCAGCCATGAAGCACTGCACAGGTGCTGCATTCGGTTGAATTCTCGAAGATTAAGCGAGCTCATCATTAATTGATTGACGTCCCGGCTCTCTGGATAATGGTAAACCTGGGATGCTTGTGGCGCGGAGATATAAGTCCTTGGCCCTTCACATCGAGGACTTGGATCGACATCAAGTGAGTGCTGCTCATTAGCACCCCACACCAAGAAGAATGAGCTGATGCATGCGCTTGCTCACCCCAAGTGGCTAAGAAAATCACACACCGATGGACTTGATGGAAGGTCCCAATGACCAAGCCTCCTTAGTGACGAGGAAGTGGCTCTACAAACGAACCTGTCACTCGATCACTTCCGATGGGAAACCAAACGGGGAGCTCTACACCGTACTTCCCTCGCCGCCGCCGCCACCACCACCACAGCAACAGGAGCTATCACCCGCCATAACGTCACCGTGGGAATCCAAGGCTGGACTGTGCACAACGCAGCCCCGGCCTGTATACTCTCCCCACAGCTCATATACGCATTTTCACCCGCACTCAATGTGTGAAGCCTATCTGCCACCGTCAAACAGCGACCTGTCCATGGGATCAATAAACCCGAGAGAACACCACACGATGACGACACCCCTCAAGGATTGTCCCGATGAGATCCTCCCTCCTCCTCCGCCACCGGTTAAAGGTGCACGTCTGGGCTTCATCATCATGTTGTGAGCATTATCAAACATTTCCCGTTTGCGTTGTCCAGCACTAAATTTGACCGGTTGTCAGCATGCTTGGCGGTCTCCTGTTCTCCGTGATAGACACAACCATCGTCTCTACGGCACTCATCACGATCGCTACAGATCTCCAAAACTTTCAGGACATGTACTGGGTAGTCCTCGCGTACTTGCTCTCGTACTTGGGTAATTGGCCAAGAGCGCAGACAAGAAACCATACAGACTGGCTGACTCTTTCAGGCTTTGCGATCGGGTTTGCCAAACTCTCCGACCATTTCGGCCGCCTTCCCATCTTTCTTTTCTCCTGGCTCATATTCTCGAGCTGCTCACTCGGATGCGGCCTAGCTACGGACATGTCACAGCTGTGAGACCCTCTTATTATATTTTTAGAGATTGTCCATGCCGTCAGCAGGCTAACCAGATGGTCACGCAGCATCGTCTTCCGAGCCTTACAGGGACTCGGTGGCTCGGGCCTCTACAGTCTGTCCCAGATATCGCTGGCAGAGGTCGCCCCCCACGGCAAAAATGCGTTGATCGGCATGCTCATCGGGATCACGCTTGCGACTTCGTTTGTCCTTGGCCCTCTTCTAGGCGGGGCCATTTCTGGAGGCAACTGGCGGTGGATATTCTACATGAAGTAAGCCATGAAGAAGCCAGGAGCCGTGTACCTTCGTGTTGACTCGCTTCTAGTATTCCTGCTGGATTCATCTGCATGTTTGGGCTCGTCATTCTGTGGCCTCCAGACTTTGGTAGACCTATACACCCTTGGCGCGAATTTTGCAGGATCGACTTCATCGGTAATATCTTCATCGTTGCTGCCTGCGTCCTCATGGTTTATAGCTTGCAGCAAGCCGGCACGATGATCTTTGCGTGGACAAGCGTCGAATTCATCGCCACATTTGTTGTGTCGATTGTTTGTTGGGCCTGTTTTTGGGCTTGGCAGCTCATTGTCAAGCACGTCCCACTTCATATCGAGCCAGTCTTCCCCGTTCGACTACTATACAATCGTGTATATGTGTCCGCCGTGGTGTAAGTACAATCCCCACTTTCAGCACCCGGTGCTATGTCACTGCCGTCTTCCTCACACATCCCGTACCCATGTGCATTAACATAAATGACTGAACACAATCTTCTAGTGCGATGTTCCTCTCGGGCTACTGCTATCTGGGCATAATAATTACTCTCCCCGAACGTTTTCAAATTGTCAATGAAGACTCGTCGCTGATGGCAGGCGTCCATCTTCTCCCTATGCTTGGAGCCACTGCGTTGGGCTCCATCATCGCCGGGGCACTGTCGAAGAAGAAGAACTACACCTCGAGAACCCTATTAGCGGCTTCGTGCCTCCAGGTCATCGGACTAGGTCTCTTAACTACCTTCGATACTCCATCATCGCCGACGAACCCTCAATTCGGCTATCAAGCGATTTTTGGCCTCGGTGTGGGCTTGACTTTCTCTTCCGCTACAATTCTCACCAAGATACAAGCATCTGGTAGAGACCACGCAGTTGCCCAAGGTGTGATGGCCCAAGTTAGGGTCCTTGGTGGCGCTTTGGGCCTGGTGATTTGCAATGTCATCTTCAACATTCATCTCGAGCCTCTCGAGGCCAGTCTCTTGCCCCAAGAAAAGGACGCCCTCCACCGATCCCCGATGGCACTGATGGACATGGCCGGGAACGTAGACGCAGGAGTTGCAAGGGACGTGAAACAGGTGTTTTCAAGGTCTTTCCAGAGCATGGTATGGGTCATGTTCTGGGTCGCTGTTGCCGAGGTGGTCGCGAGTCTCTGCACCTGGGAGATGAAGCCGACTCCGTTGGACGAAATTGATGCGGCTGCCCTGGCGCGCGGTCACAGCGGTCACAGCGACTACAGCGGCCACAGGCAGGATAGCAGCCGGGGAGGAATTGTCACAGAGCTTGAGGACTTATCGTCTGGAATCCGTGCTGGTTCACACTTCAGCACTGGACGCAAGCGGCCTCCAACGCCCTCGACGCGTGGTTACACAAGTCGGATTTGATCAGGCGCCATGTGCAAACTTTTCATTGTGGGTTAACAATTTTCGTTTTTGGGAAGGGCATTCATAGGAGTTAGTGATTCTAGCATTTTGCTGGAATTCTTTTGCACGCTGATTGATCATGGAAACGTTTCGGCTTCAGCTGGCCTGCATCATACCCACCACTTAGTCTTTGCAGACACTGAAGTGCGCGCCATCGAGTCCTGTCACAGGAGAGGAAGATAGAGGGAAGTAAAGGTTTTGCCCTCAGGCTTGAGTGGTAGTCACCGCTATGTCTTAGCTCGCAGGGTTCATACAGTTGAGGGTAGCATTCCATTGGACGTACCGGGTCTTCATTGCGCTTCATGCTTGTATCCCACATGGTTACCTAAGGTAGCTTTACTGAACCATCCATACCTCGACATTTTCCAGCATTTATGTATTCGAAATTTGCAGCACTGAGTCTTTTACAATGCACTGCATACTTTGATTGTGTTAGCTGGGGTTGATGAGAGCATTGCTAATAACTCAGGGAGCATTTGTACCTACTAAGAAAGCTCTAGCTGATAGCGATTATGGTCAGGTTACAAACAGAAACAAACCTTCTGTTATCGACATTGTGTTTATTCTTTAACGCTCGATCTCTGAGCGTTTACGACTGTGTGAAGGGACCACCCATAGCTCAGCTTTTCTATTTTTAGAAAAGGAGATTTGTGACCGGACTAAGAACGAAATCAACAACCCGACTTGAACGTATTATTTGCAAATCTCATGCGCTGATTTAAATGAATCCCATGATTATTTTACCAAGACTATTGCCCCACGAACATTTCTACCTGTCATCCCTCACCCAGCATCCCGCGAAGCCCATCGAAGTTTTTGTGGGATGGCTCCAGTTCCTCGAGTTGTCGGTCACGTCAATCAAGAATTGTGAGCAGTGATCCGTGTGACCAGGGCTGGCGATGACTGTGTCGAACGCCTTCCGCTCCTCATACAGCGCCCAGAATTGTTTCCTCCACATCATGGCGCAGTGGTTGACGTGATCCCGCAGTGAAGTGAAATAGTGGTCAATCTCGGACATTTCCTCCACGGACAACCGCCGCGTCATCTCTTCGTCCGCGTACCCGCCCCAGCTGTCGTCCTCCTTGTACTCATCGAGCCATTCCTTATCATAACAAGGTTCCGGCACCCAGTTGTTCAACAAGAGGTCGTATTTGCAATTTAACGCTTTGGCTTCGGCAACTGAGTTCCCACATGATAGGCGGTGGGCATTGGTTGTGATGTTGTATCTACCCTTGGGCCCGGAGTATTGTACATCATGATCATTATGATCTTCGACAGCGGTGGGGCTGGTCGAGGTGCCGGCTCTTGGGATGTCGACGAAGAAGAGTATTGCCACCGACCAGAGAAGGGAGGTTATGATGGCGACGAAGAGATATGGCAGGATGTTGCCCTTGCGGGTTTGAACGCGAACAAATCTGCGTGCTTCTTCCTTCTCTGGGTCATCCGTGTACTCCAAGAAGGGCTGTCGGACACTATCTGTCGACATTTTTGAAATGACTTTGGAATAATTGCTGCCGTCAAGCGAATCCGTTCGTCTGCATTGGTTGGGTCAATCGAAATGAAATGTCCAGGAAATAAATTTGCCAATCCAGCCCATTTTGTTTAGATACCTGGCCCCGAAATGCGGCTGTGCTTCTCGTCTTGGCTGAGGCACCGTCTGGTGTTTCGAAACACGTTTGAGCGACATCCGACTTCATCTGAACAATCTCGCCACCACGACGAGAGCGCCAAGCATTTTCACGGGGGCACAGACATCATATTTTGCTCTTTCCCCTTTGGAGCACCTGCATTTGGTAATACACATTGACTCGGATTACTCAAGTGTGGAATTGGGTCGACGGGCCGCCGCCATGAAATGAAGCGTATCATTGTTGTGGTGTGCAAACACACCTGTCCTGAACTTCAATGTTGGGCGACGGTCGAGATGGGATATCATTACTAAACTATGATGGGTCCTTGAGCGTTTACGACTGTGTGAAGGAACCGCTCACATTTCAATTTTTTTTTTTTTTAAAAAAAAAAGGCAACTCGACTACCTATGATCGGACACTACTCCAGTCCTGCAACCCGAGGCTCCACTCAATCTACGGCCATTAATCTCATATATGTATCCATTCCCAGTAACTTAGTCCGCTCCTAGACTACTTGCTGTCACGCTAGAAACAGACGGCGGCTAACTGTGGTTGCCACCTGACCTAGGTATACTACCAAACTACCTAGTTTGCTTGCTCCGTCGCATCAACCTCTTGCACGGTGTATTTGGAGCGCCGACGCAGCCAAGCACCATAGACGCGCACGCCAATGCAGATGCCGCAGAACAGCCCACTGATGCCAGCCAGTATGCCACACATCCTCTGCGGTCCCATTGATTTCACCCAAGGTCCAGCCGCCGGTGTGAGGGCACCAGCCAGGAAATCCCTAGCGAATCCGTTCCCGCCCGTGGCCGACGCCGCGTAAAACCCGTATGCTGCGACCATGTAGTCGATGGTGGATGCGTAGATGGTGTAATTGGCGATTCCGATGAAGAAGACGCCTACCGTGGGGCCGACCCATGCGAAATGGCCGTACGACGGGTCGACTGTTGCTGCGAAAATAACCAGTCCCAGCGGGAGACATGGCGCTGTATAGACAAGGACGTTCATGCGGCCTTCGTACTGTGCATCCTGGCTGGTCGGGTCGGCGGTGCGCGACTCCCTGGAAAGCTGGTTGAAATAGAGTTGGATTAAATAGCCAACGGTATCTTGATGTGAATTATTGTGTTAGTGTCGTGGGTCGACATATGTAAACACTTGAGTAGTTCGAAAAGGGGGGTTGGACGGATGACCGGGTCCACTTACAGCCCAGGGCAAGAGAGATGAACATAAGGCCTGTAGTCGATGCCTCGAACCCAAATTGCTCGCCAAATATGTGTCCGAATACTTCCATGAACAGGAAAACGATTGCGTCGCCACAGGCTGAGAGAGCAGAGAGGCAGTAGACAATCGGCTCAGTCTGACGGATGTCAGTCCTGTACCCACACTTTCTTGGGATTTGCAGCGTCGTCACTTACAAAGAGGAATTTGAACGGTCGGATCACCGTTTGGAAGAACTCCTTAAGCAAAAGCCGGTCGCGGATTGAGACTCCCTCAGTCGGCCCGTACAGGTTCAGATCCAAGGACTCATTACCTTGCCGTTGAGCACTTTCGCGACGCTCTTTGGCGTATTTGTCGAGGGCTACCTTGTATGACGTCTCAGGTACCAGGAAAAAATGCAGAACCAGGACCAAGGCCCCAAATGAGGCGATCAGCCAAAAGCACCACCTCCAAGCTGCCGCCCCGAGGCCTTCCATAAAGCCACCAGCGATGGGCGGCAGTGCTGACCCCAACATGCTTCCCCAAGCTATGAAGGCAACTGCGTGTTGTTGCTGGTGCGACTTGTACATGTCTGCGGCGACGCCGAGTGTTAAGGATCCACCGGCTGTCGCAAGACCCGTGAGGATGCGCAGGATTAGGACGACGGCGAAGCTCGGTGCGAATGGGACCAGGGCTGTCAATAAGATGACAAGAGCCATGGATACCTGCATCAGCCATTTGCGGCCCAGTTCCTCCGACCAGGGAGCCCAGAGCTCACAGCCGAACGCGTAGGATACCAAGAAAGCCATATTCCCATATGTGGTCGTCTGCACCGATATGCCAAAGAAGTCTGCCATGCTGGCTTGGGCATTGGCGTACAGAGAACCGTTCATATTCATGGCGATTTGGACCTATTATGTTGTCAGAGTATTCTCGCTGGGTATGCAGGATTTGCATCGCTAGAAGGGGTGGAATGGGAAGGTGCCGCTTGCAGGGCCGACCCTATTACAGAGGCATCCGACGCCCAGGCGTTGTGTTGAGTTTCTCATACTATGACTTACCAACCACAGAATACAGAGGATCCTCCATTTCAAGCTTGTCTTGTAATGGGCTGCTGTGTGATTCCTCGCCTCTTCCTCGGTGACAATTCGGCGTACTGGTCCACTTTGGCCATGATTCTGTGAGAGTTGACCAGATACCGGCTGAACGTCAACAACTGGACGCCCTGGTCCTAATTCAGTCGCTTCGGAACCTTTCTCCTGTTCCCGGGAAGTCGCCGTTGACAGCTGGTCTGATCTCGTCGACATTGTAATATTGTTGGGCTGAGCACACAAGGTAAAATGTAAGGTTAGATGTAATTGCTTGATTCCAGTGTCACTTTGAAGGATTTCCACTTGCTCATTCCGAGTGTTGTGGTAGGGATCATCAGAATGAGAATGAGAATGAGGAAATGTAACGCTTAATAAAGATTCCGGGGGAAAGATTGCTATTAAATATGTGGCGCCTTCCTCAGCGGGCGAAATACTACGATTTTAGTGATACCTCAACTAGTATTTGGAAGTATGGTTCGCCTCGGTCCATTGGAACCCGGAGTTGAGGCTAAAGACGCCATCAACATACCTGATGCTGGACACTCCTAGGGTCGCGCTTTTAACACACTAAGCGAATCAAATCTGCATGTTGGCCACTATCATGGATTTGCCCATAATTCCTGTAGGTAGAGTTCATGTAGTAGAGCCGCTCAGCTAACGACACCAGCCGTATTCCTTGGTTCGCAGCTTAGGAAGACTGGTAAAGTATTTGAGTACCTTCAGGATAACGTGGGTGACCCACATTCTACCCCCTACTGATTCCGACCACCCTTCCACATAAACACATACTTTTCAACAGCTAATATTAAATTTAAATAAATATTCTAACCCCGACTATAAACTTATTAAATATAATTTTAACTAGTATTTAATAATAAAGTAATAAAAATTTCTTTTTATTAATATTAGTTTAAATATTAATAACGGGCTACTTAATATAGAATAGAGGGCATGTTCTGTCCGAGCCCTAGTAGGAGCCTCGGACACAGGAGAGCAAAGTTAAGAGGGATAAAGGTCTAAGAGGCACGGGGCAAGAAACTTGAGTCTGAACGGCTTACGATTAGAAACAAATACATATAGTAAAAAGGAGAAGGTTAATTAATTGTCTCGAGAAAAATTCTAAAGCAACGCCTTGCAGCCGACTCTCATAGTCCTTGCCGCACCAAAGTCATAATCCCTACGCCCCAAAACATTATATAACTAAGCAGAGCTCATCAAATGTTGCACGTTTCTAAAGAGCTAACTTGTACCTCAAATGATAGGGTGAATCTGTGGACTACGATGGACATTGCTGGACTCGTTCTGGCACTCTCGCAGGTGGCCTGCAAGACCATCGCCCTACTGACAGAAGTTCACAAAGCCTCTTTAGAAAGAACGCAGCTCGGCCAGGAGGTGGCAAGCCTTCTTTCCAGGATCCTAGAATTCAAGGCTTTCTTGAGTTCCTCAGTTCCCGCCGGATCAGACACGTGGGCTTTAAGCTTTTCACATCACGCCATCCAAAGATTAACGAATGATCTCGAATACCTCTGCAAGAAGTTAGATCAGGTCTCAAAGTCGAGGTACAAGCAGGTTGTATCCTCCGTCCTCTGGCTAACAGAAAAAAAGGATGTCGCTCGCATTCTTGACGAGGTAGCTAGGGTAAAACAAGATATAGACTTAGCCCTCGCTGGAAACAATTTGTAGGAAGAAAATTCCCCGCAAGTGTTGTTGTTGAAAGGTCATGTTAAAGATCTATGGCAGGGCAATTTCTGTGAAGACTAGTCGGCGAACAGAGAAAACACTTGCTGTCGTTAAGCACTTTCAGGCTACAAAACAAAGTAAGTCAAATCACGTTGGAGCTACCTAGCTACTTGTACGGGCTTGAACGAGCTTGACAAATTCTGCGAAGTGCTAACAAGTGACGGAAGGCAAAATTACAGGTGTGATGACAGATTGGCTCTCGCCATTGAATTTTTTCAGTTTCCAAGAGCGAATATTTGGAGCAGCACAGCCTGGAACTGGAAAATGGCTATTCAAGCACCCAGTCTTTAAATCTTGGGTGTCATCACAAGGAGATGTTTTTTGGTGTCCTGGAATTCGTGAGGGCATATCCTCTGAAGTTATTGCGGTTTCCAGTGCTGATTTTGCGACTTGCAGCTGGAGCTGGCAAGACAGTGCTCACGTGGGTGGCCCGAGAGGTGCGCTTGATTGCTCAACTGACGATATTACAGGTCCATTGCAATCCACTGGTTGCGACAAAACTTTTGGAGTGAGCCAGACATCAAAGTAGCTTGCGCATACTGCGATTACAAAGAAGCAGCGACCCAGAATGTCCAAAGCCTTATTATGGGGCTCTGGCGACAGCTCATCGACCCGAGTGCTGAGCATAGTTCTCGAGCGACAAAACTGTGGACCGACATGGATTTCGGTCAGAAGCAGCTCAGCGAGGTACAAATCAGCAGATTGCTCGAAGTCGTTGAGAGCGAAATGCAAAAGGCCTCGCGCATCTTTTTCCTTGTCGACGCCCTGGACGAGTTTCCGGAAGCCCTGCGACAAGACCTGATTTCCTCGCTAAAATTTTTGCAGTCAAAGAGCCGTTGTAATTTGATGGTCACTTCCCGAAAGTTCGATAGCATTGCTCATATATTTGCCAGCGACCCGAAGATTCAGATTGACGCCCATACTGACGACTTGGTCACATATATTGCGACTCGCCTTCAGGAAACGCCTTTTCAAAAGGTCAAACAGAAATACGCAGCGATGGAAGCAGACGTTCTGGAACATGTCACACCGAAGTGCGATAAGATGTTCCTACTCGCTCGATTGTACATGGATAGTCTGTCCAACCAGACCCGAGTCAGCCATTTCAAGAAAGCGTTAAAGTCTCTTCCAATCGGCCTGCAGACCATGTACGACGAGGCTTTAGGACGGATAGCGGCCGATGTTGTCCATACAGAGGACGCTCTCAAGGTTCTTTACTGGGTTTCCTTCGCGAAGAGGCCGCTGACCGTGGATGATGTCATCCATGCTCTCGCTGTCACCCTTGAAGACAAGGACTATGATGCTGACAACGAACTCCTTGACGAAATCACATCGATATGTGCTGGACTTCTCATTGTCGACCCAATAAGCTCTGTTGTACGTCTCGGTCATCATACAACTGATGAGTACCTCAAGACGACGAAGACTCAAAACTTCCCCGGAATTTCAAGTCACATAGCATCAATACTTCTAACCTACGTCACCTTCGATACTTCAACACTCAGGCTTTTGTGACAAGGGCGGATGCTGACGAAATGCTTCGTCGGCATCCCTTACTCGAATATGCAGCCACAAGTTGGGGGCATCACTTTGCCGAATCTAATGACCTAGGCACTTCGATCAGACTGAGAGCTCTCGAGTACCTGAAGCGTTCTCATAGGTTCTCAGACTTTCTCATGAAAGAGATCATCGAAAAGAAAAACGACGCACGCCTACTTGGGGACATCAGCGGTACTCATATTGCGGTCGTATTCGACCTGCAGGAATTCATCCCGGCTCTACAAATGTCTAGTCCTCAGCGAGCGACGCCGGAAAACCCGATGCCTTCGGCGCTCTGGACGGCTGCCATGTTCGGTAGAGCACATGCTGCGAAGATCTTGATTGCAGGAGGGGCAGACATCAATGGTTCTTCTGGGTATCCCATCAAGCCCCTGCACAGGGCAGCCGGGACCGGCCGCGATCTTGAGATTTGCAGGCTCCTGATCGATCATGGAGCAGATGTGAACGCGCCATTCGCCACCGATACGGTATATTCTAGTGACGTGACTTGGATTCGTTCGCAGACTCCCATGCACGAGGCAGCTTGGCATGATAATCCAGAGATAGCAGCACTCTTGCTGGCCCAAGGAGCGGATATGTATGCGATGACCTCGGACAACGAAACGCCTTGGGACTTTGCCGTACATTGCCGATCACTTACGACCCTGCAAGTCTTGATCCAGGCTTTCCGAGGGCCCGGGCATTGGAGCAAAATGATTGTCCACTCCCTGGTGCGATCGGGATCTACGGAGCTTATAAATACAATGATTCAGAAAGGACTAGACGTCAACGAGATATCTCGGCATGGGAAGAGAGCACTCGACTTCGCACTAGAGATCGGCGACGAAAATATCATCGCCGTCCTGCTTGAGAACGGGGCCGTCTCGCATTATCCGTGGAGTCAAACCCAGATGGAAGTTGCCACATTTTCGGACAGACCGTGGTTTGACCTCTTGTGCCAGGCTTTGTTTGAAAATCGGCTGAACTGGCAACCGGATGCCCAAGGGGGCCACGTTTTCGAGGAGATGTCTTGGCAGCCACCGCTGATCATCACGCGGGAGTCTCCCATCCAGCCGCATCTTTGCCTGACCGTCCCCGAGAGTATCTTCCTCCCGGTTAAGACCATCGTTTTCAAGACCGTGTCCCAGGACCAAGGGTGGGCTGATGCTTCCTTGTACGATCACGGCATCTACAGTAATTCTCAAACCTTCTTCGATTTCAGGGTCAGATTGCCGGATGGAATCGACAATCAGAAACCGACGTCATCAATTCGTTCCACAGACAGCATCAGTATATCGAACCTGCATGCTGCCCCAACGCGGAGGAACCATACCAACATTTGGGATCGTGCGGATGTTTCAGCAGAGATAAAGGACTGTATGGACAACATTGCTCACGGGACCATAGTCGAAATCAGGGCGAGGGCAGGGTATCTTGGCTGGCAGACGCATATAAGTGCAATCAGGGTGGACATGTATGGTAGCAAGCCGCCTAAGGAAGATATGCGTAGGGGCTAAAGGTTGATTTACCTGTGATTAGGGCCCAGTCTCACGCGCATCTGCAGTAGTCTAGTATGAAGTATAAATAAAGGAAAAAATTATTAGAAAAAGGAAACCTGCTGCTTTTGCAGCCATATCTTGAAGGAAATAAATCGCAACTGATTTGACCTGTGATCTGCCCTCACGTTGCCGCCAGAAGCCCACAGGGCCATATATGAATGAGCATTGCGAGCTGGCCTTCTCAAAATAGAAATTAATTGCCCTTGCGGTCTCTCGGGGTCGGCCCGCCATAACCTGCACAGGCACCCACTCACTTCAAAATACAGTTCGTGTGCTTTGTTGCTCAACAAGGGGAGTGGCGTGGCATCACAGCGTCCTGAAGTCGGCCAATTTCGGTGTCTTCCGGCCTGGACTCTGTACTACCATGCCACCCACCCTTGCCGTACACCCCCCCAACTCGTACACC
>LJJS01000366.1:0-35716 GCA_001447215.1 Diaporthe aspalathi
ACTGATCCACGTAATGATATGATCCACGTAATGGTAAACCACGTTAAATATATTATATTTTTTAATTATAAAATAACCACTTAAAGTTATATAATACTTTTTATTATCATGATACGGCTATATGAGACTGCATTGGTTGGCAGGATCCGCCCCGGACATTTCTGACATGCATGTTGGTTTATGAGTAGTGCAGCGGCGTAGGGCACCATATCATCTATGTCAGCCCTACTCTCCCTGGTGTCATCGCATGCAAATATAAAATCTCCGGTAGTCTGTACCTCGTTTGTTAGCATTCTAGCATATCTGGTGCCACTCGGACACAATGGGTGACATGTCGCTTCTGCTTCAGCAACTCCTGCTGAGCCGTGCCCAGGCAACGCCATGCAAAGGTCTCAGATTTTACTCAACTGGCAACATCTCACCCTCGACGTATCACACGTACAGGGATCTCCACCTCCAGGCCACGAAATACAGCAGACTCATCCGTTCTTTTGAAGGTTTTCGTCAGGGCGATCCTATACTGATACACTTTGATGATCATTTCAACAACATCCTTTGGTTCTGGGCGATAGTCTACGCGAATGGAGTCCCTGTTCTTTCAACGCCATTGAGCAACGATGCCTATTTCATGAAACGCCAAATTGCGGCGCTTTGCGATCTGTTCCAGTCGCCTCATTGCATCACCAATTCACAGACCATCGACCTCCTCGATTTCGCGCATGACTTGCGGCTCCACTCTGTCGACAGCCTTGCCGGACAAAGGGGAGCCCATCAATATTGCGGTCCGGGACTGGACTGCGAAACCAGACAGCCACCCTCGACCGATGACCTCGCGATACTCATGCTCACATCTGGGAGCACGGGCAATCCCAAAGCTGTGTCAATCACCCATCACCAAGCTCTCGCCTCTGTTGCGGCCAAGGCGGCTGTTCGAAGACTGCCAAGCGACAGGCCCTTTCTGAACTGGATTGGGCTTGACCATGTTGCTGCTCTCGTGGAAATCCACCTTCAAGCGCTCTACGTTGGTGTTGACCAGATCCACGTCCCTGCTTCCGACATGGTCTCTTCACCCCTCGACTTTTTGACACTGCTGAGCCGTCATGGAGTCAGCCGTACCTTTGCACCCAACTTCTTTCTCGCTGCCTTGGTTGCGGCTGAACGTCAGAAGCGCCATAATGGAGAGGTCTCGGAAACACTACATTGGGATCTCAGCAATTTGGTCATTCTTGGCTCTGGAGGGGAAGCCAACGACACACAAACTGCCGTTGCCGTCTCGGAATTGCTACAGCGCCATGGAGCGCCGGCCAACGCTCTTCTGCCCGGCTTTGGGATGACGGAAACATGTGCAGGATGCATATACAACACAGACTGTCCAACCTATGACGTGCTCTCAAGCCGGGGCCATGTCTCCCTGGGAGAACCCACGGCGGGGGTCGAGATGCGAGTCGTCCTGGAAGACGGGCAGGTTGCCCCTCGAACGCATGAAGGATTCCTGGAGGTCCGCGGCCGTGTAGTCACCCAGGGCTACTACAAAAACGAGAAGGCAACCAGACAGGCTCTTTCGTCAGATGGCTGGTTCCGCACTGGAGACAGAGCAATCATCGACCGAAACGGGAAGCTGATCTTGCTGGGGAGAGGAAACGACGCAGTGAATATCAACGGGGTCAAGTTCAGCATCGCAGACCTCCACATATGTGTGAGGCAGGCTCTGGGGCCGGATGCTGTACTGCCCGTGATTTTTGCCTCGCGGGATCCGTCTTCCCAGACAGAACAAGTCACAGTGATATATGTGCCTGAGCAGTGGCCCCCGGTCCCGAGGGAAGCTGTTGTATTGCACGACCTGCTCGTTCAATCCCTTGCGGCACTGACAGGTTCACGCCCTTTTGTCTTCGCAGTCCCGGCTTTGGAAGACCTTCCCATGACTACGCTCGGAAAAATCTCACTGGCTAAACTGCGAGTGCTTTTCGAGCGGGGCGGGTTCACAGACTACATCTCCACATACACCAGGACATTGCGACAACAGCGCCTACGAGAGAGGAAACGAAGTCGATGCCAAAGCGAGTCGGAGAAACGTCTCTTGGATGACGTCAGAGAGACACTGGGAAAGCCCCATGAGGATCTCAGCCCTGAGATGTCTCTTTTCGAAATTGGTTTCAATTCCATGGATCTCATTCGGCTCAAGCGCCGTATTGATCGTCGCCTCAGCATCTCGTTCCCGCTCATTTCGATAATAAGAAGCCCCACGGCTGGCATGTTATGTGAAGCAATTGACGATCATATCACACAATGCAATCACGAAAGCGGAAGGACGCCGGAAGGAGCCAATCTACTCCTCGCGGAGCCGAAGAGGGAACATGGGCCTGATGCCGTTTTCGAAAGCGGCGCTGAGTCTGAATACGACCCCGTCGTGGTACTTCGTGACACAGGACGAAAGACGCCCTTGTGGCTCATCCATCCAGGTGTCGGCGAGGTCTTGGTCTTTTTCGGACTGGCAAAGCACCTGGCCGATGATGAGCGCCCTGTATATGCTTTGAGGGCAAGGGGTTTCGAACCCGGCCAGAAGTACTATGGCTCGGTCCAGGAAGCCGTTGAACTCTATGTGTCAGCCATAAAACGCTACCAGCCAAACGGACCGTATGCCCTGGCTGGTTATAGTTATGGGGCGATGTTGGCTTTCGAGGTAGCCCAGAGATTGCCAGACGGTGAAGTTCAATTTCTGGGCAGCTTCAACCTCCCGCCACATATCGCCTGGCGCATGAGACAGCTGAATTGGTAAGTGAATGTCGTTCCACTCAACTAAAAGGCTAGGAATTGCACGCTAAATCTCTTCCGAACAGGCCCTCTTGTTTGTTCAACCTGGCACAATTTCTCGGACTGGTCACTCCCGAGTGGGCGGGCCACATGATACTCGACGCTGAACGACATGCAGCCAGGCCCAAGGGGGAACTCATCACACTGGTCTTGGACACGGCCGAGCGATCTCGGCTCGCAGAACTTGGTCTCGACGGACCCGCGCTTGTTGCATGGACGGACTTGTCATTCAGCCTTTGCAACATAGCAGTGGACTACAGGCCGAGCGGCAGTGTGTCGGCTATGGACATATTTCACGCTGAGCCCTTGAGCACGGCAGCGAGTTCACGTGAAGACTGGGTCAACAACCATCTGTGCAAATGGCGAGACTTCTGCTCTGGGGAGGTGCGCCTCCACCAAGTGCCTGGTCAACACTATACAATGTTGGGCCAGGAACATGTTGGGAAATTTTCCGAGATATTGAAGAACGCGATGAAGGGAAGAGGTCTGTAGAGGCGGGTGTTGAAATGATGGGTTTTATTTTATAACAGCTTGCACCTCTGATACCAATAGATTCATTGAAGTTCTTTATTTTGGAAGCAAGTGTAGCCTCACACATTATGCAGTGTGTCCGAGAAAGTCGACGAAATCAGAACGTGACGTGGTTGTGGACATGAGATGAATCAAGAGACAGACGGCCAAGAGGCGCCATGAGAGAGACAATTTGGGGGGGGGGTGGCGGGTTCCGGAGTGACTGCCTGGTACACCTTCGCAGATCATTGCCATATGCAAGCCTGACTGGAAGGAACCAACATGTGGGATGTTCAGCGGCGCAGCAGACGCCCAAACCTTAGCTGCCCGGGTGCGTTATTCGAAAAATGGGTCGTTATCGGGCACCATGAACAGAGCACATTGGACGTGGGCACCGTGTTTGCACCTCGTTTCTAGCCAACCATGTGCTTTTCTCAGCCCTCCTAGGCGGGTTTCTCTCACCCACTTCCATTCCCACCGACAGCTTCTTGAATATGAATTATTAATATTGCAGGAGATCATGAAATCTTTGCGTTCAGGAGTGCTTCAGTAGGACGCCAACTGGCTGGTTGCCTAATCCCTCAGCCTGCAACATCGCCGCGCGCGGCTACAAAGCTCTCGGTCCATCCGCTTGTGCCACATCTGGGCTGCATCAATGACCCCGCAGTGCATGCGCCATGTAACCGTCAAGTCTTGGAGCGGCCAAGGCTTTGTATCCTGGCACGTGTCTATTTCTGTCTATGCAGGATTGTCTGTTGGTTCTGTGCGTTGTTGGCTGTTGGTGAAATTGTGCCATACATGCACGTTTTGGCGCTAGGCTGCATGGGACTGACAGTCTGACACGCAAGCTGCACAGAGCAATGGAGGCCTATACTTTATTAAGTTATGATTTTTAAAGTATAATTAAATTATATTATATAATTTATTATAAGTTGTTTTATATAATTTTTATTATTTTCAATTTCTAATTTAATTTAATTATTTAAAAATATTTAATATATTAATATATTAACTTAATATATAAATAAAATAATTATTTTTATTATTTATTATAATAATAAAATCTTATATATTTTCCCTTGTAAAGCATAAGAAAATTTGTCTCCCTTTAATTTTAGCAATTAACATTCTCATTGCATGCTGATTGGTAACTGCACGGATGAAGGGGCTGTGCAGCCAACTTGGGGAAAGCACTGCGTCGTGTAGCCTATAAGAAGCAGCTGATTACGTCCATACACTGCTCATCTCACACTGCTTGTTTCCTGTTTATGCCCTCAGTTTCGCCGCCCCCATCCTCCCTACGACATCTTCTCTGGCTTCTCCTGAAGCTGTGTTAGTCAACTTTGGAACGTTGCAATCGACACAAATCCAAAAGCACATCATGTCCACGTCCCATCTCCGCAGGGCTGACGGCCCGCTCAGCTTGATCCCCACGCCAGGGACACAGACTGGCAAGGTTGGTATTTGGGGTCTTCGAGCAGTTCATGCTTGCACATCTGCTGACGAATCTTTTTTTTTAACAAAAATAGAAAGACCCGTTCACCGAGGATGCTTCTCAAATGGCACTCGTGCACAACATGTTGATTCGCGCATACAATAGTATCTACCTGCAGGCGACACATGTACGACCAAGGGATGTTCCCGACTTCTTGCACTACTGTTCGGCGTGGCATATGACGCTCAAGGGGCATCACGACGCCGAGGAAGAAGTTTATTTCCCAGGCATCGAGGAAGCTACAGGCGTCAAGGGAATCATGGACTCGGAGGTCCACGAACATGGTTAGCAGCCCCTCGAACTCTGTTTTAATTATTCTGCGCTGCGTCGGGCATTTCACCGGCCAGAGCGTTTGGTGCCATCTTCGCTAACATACTCCCTCCTTGTGACTCAATCTAGCTGCATTCAGCGACGGTTTGCAAAAGTTCAAGGAATATGTTGATTCCCGACTGGCGGACCCATCCACTTACTCTGGGCCCGAGCTCGTCAGCATCCTGGACTCGTTCGGCGAGGTCCTCGCATCTCATCTGGCGCACGAGCCGCCCAAGATGGCGTCGCTCAGCCAGTACGGAGATTTCGATCCCAAGGAGCTTTCAGAAAAGACTGCAAACCACAGCATGAAATACATGCACGTTACGAATGTGCTTCCAATGCTCTGGTTCAACCTGGACAAGGAATTCGAAGGGGGGAAGTGGGCCAGCTTTCCTGCGATGCCTGGCCCCATCAAGTGGGTCATGATCAATGTGCTGGGGTCCTGGCAGAAGAATTGGTGGAGATTTGGGAGTAGTGGCGCAGACGGCATACAGAGAGACCTTTACTGTTTGTCAGAAGAATACTCAAAGGCATGAAGATTGGTCTGGCCTATCTTCTAATGAATTTCGAATTGTTCCTGATCAGTTCTAATTCCCTCTGGTAGAGCTAATGCCGCCCAAGTGTGCACAGCTCGAGTCATCGCGCACCTCAAGTGCTGAGCCCTGCATACGATGTGTATCCTGAATCCAGTGGTCAGGCTTGCCTTCCTGGATCAACGGCAGGTGCATCAACTTGCGCCTCGTAGCTCTCCTTCGTTCGGTCCCCTGCACCTGCGATCATCCGTCAAATGCGACTTTGATGGATCCCGCCGGCGAGGCGTGCGGACATGGCTATGGTTCTGGCTCTAGAGATATTAAACTCGAGCCTGTCTCTGACACCACCATTACAGTCTCAGGTCACAATTTTGCAGCACCGGTACTGATACTCAAGAACGCGGATTCCGCAGCCCATGGTGGACAAGTCTGTTCGGCTCCTCCCCTGCCGGACGCCAAACGGGATCCTACCCGTCTCTCAACAGAGTTAAGTTACTTTCGTTCTTGATCCGACCACAGAGTTGTTCCTTTTTGGACCCCCCCCCCCAACCCCCAAGAGAAAAACAAGAGCTGGAGGCGGTCCATCCACATAGTGCTCATGGACCCATCGTTACACAATAAACACAATGCTAATAAGCTCTCAACAGAAGAAGACAAAGAGCAGGGGTAGTGGACAGAAAAGCAGCTGGCATCTCGGATTGGGAATTTGGTACGCTGGGAGAGATATCTTGTCAACTTGTGATAGCATGGCCCAGAGGCTGGAAGTCGTCAATCATCCTCCAGTGTGGTACCATGGGCAGATGGCGCTTCAAGCGGACTCGATGTGCGGTCATCAACTCGGTCCGAGTCATTGTTGTTCTTGGAGTTTCCGGGACCAAAGGGTCCTTGGTGGTTTTGTTCTTAATCCGGGCACAATTGAATCTCTCTCTCTTTTAAAAACGAAATTCAAAAAAATTAAACTGCGAGCTGTCCCTTCACACAGTCGTAAACGGTCAAGGACCCAGCGTACGATATTTAGGTAATAAATACCAAGGGTTCCTTGACAGGTGGAAAGTTCTTGTTGGACAAGACCAGGATGAGAACATGCGTAGCAGAGGACAGTGGCCGTGCTTCAGCCTACAGATAGATCAATATATTTGCAGCCATGCACTGAAATCGATCCGTGGTAGTCATAACTAGCCACTGATTGGTCTCGATTTCGAGCTTCCACAGTCACACGCCGGTCCGCCACGAAGCTTCCTGATTTCAGCTCCAGACCTCCTGAAAGAGCTTACCGACATGCCTGGAAAGCCATTTGGGTGTCATAGCTCGGGAAATATTCACGAACATACATACATCACTGCGATACAATGGTTTGGCAGGTCGACACCGGCCGGCCGGCTAATGCGGTGACAGCTTCGCATCGACACCGCATCATGCGCCGCACCAGCTTCGCGTTCTTCCTCAGTGACTGAAGAAGCCTCTCCATGCTGGTACCAGACATTTTCAGCAGACACCACGTATCCCCAAGCCAACAGAAAGGCGGGCTTCCGCGGTCTTGGCCCCATCGGCGCCCAGTGTGCTAAACTAATTTTGTGCACTGAGGACCCGGATCAAAGGGGGCGGGCGCCAACGTGAACGTCGCCTACACGCGCGTGCCGTATGCACCCAGATACTGCAGCCCACGACCGCGATGGTGGTGAGGAGCGGCCTGGTGCTACTTTCTGGGGTACTAGATGTTCGCTGGGGCGACTGTGGGTCGTGAACCGTGACAAGCCGTCGGTTACAGTATAGCGCCTATGCCCGCCATGGACTGGTCTCCAGACCACAAACTCGGCGCTTTCGTAGTCACACCGGCAAGGTCAGTGATGTGGCCTGTCCCCACAGTGAGATCCAGTCGCGTATACTCCCCCACAATATCCAGTCGCCAGGCGGTGTCAAGATGGCGGAGGATTTGCTTGGACGATAGGTCTTGTACAAGGGTGGAGAGGTTTAGAGCAATTGAACCTTTCAAAAGACTTGTGATGAGACTGGTACGCTTGCCTGATGCCGAGCACTCACAGCTGCAGAGCGCGCGGCATTCCTATAGCATCTCGCTGGATCCAAAGTGCAGCGTGCGAGGTGACAGAAGCATTTCCTGGAATCCCCGGGTTCTCGTTGACAGCTTGCTGCGTATGGGCTTGGGAGCGTCCTTCGAAGTGGGTGTGGAATAAGACTCTTCGTTGAAGTCATGGTAGGGAAAGCTGGAAAGCCAGTTCGCCTCTTTCAAGAACGTGTACAATGCCACGGCGCGCCGATCTGTTCTCAGCTGTTGAAGCTCCCAAGCCGTAATGCAGGTGGTCAAGGAGCCCGGAGATATTGTTCTCAGAGTCTGCAACACTGGTGGCTAAGGCCTGGGAATACACCTTATGCATGGCGGTTCATTCGGCCACCCAGAGAGTGTCGATCCACAGATACTTTTGTCCCAAAGCTCTCGTGACCAAATAGCATCAGGGAACTTCTTCTGGGACGGCGATACTGGCAGCCCATTTGTGAACCTGTCTAGGGTGGATGCGGCCGTCTTGATCAGCCAGAGTCGGCCCACCCAGCTTCTACAGCCGGCCCACCCAACTTTAAGCATTAGCCCACTTGATACAAGGAATTTAGCATGTGGCTTACTATAATTCCTTATAACCTACCCCACTTCAAAGCCCTCCACAAAGCCCCTCCATAAAGCCCTCCGTGTGCTCTTGCAAAGTCCTCCGCGAAGCTCCTCCACGAAGCCCTCCACGTACTCTTTTGCAAAGCCCTCCGTAAAAGCATATGGAAGCCTTTATGAAGGGCTTTGCGGAGGGGCTTTGCAGAGGCGCATAAAGGGGTTCGCAAAGCTCTAGAGGGCTTTGTAAGGACAGGTGGAGGGGCATGTGGATGGGCATATAGCGGGGCTTTGCAGAGGAGCTTTGGGAAGGGTGGGGTAGGGTATAGGGAATGTAGTATGCAGCCTTTTATCATTCCTTATACTGGGTGGGCCAACGCTTAGAGCTGGGTGGGCCAACTATAAACGCTGGGTGGGCTGATGCTGGCCGAACTTTCTGCTCATTACTTTGAGTGGCTTCAATGTTACAGAAGCCGGAGGACCGGTGAAAGCCTCAAAATGCATTTGCCATGAAAAAGTAGGGAACTTTGTCCGCGACGCGAGCCAAAAGCGTCTCGTGCGCGGGCTTGTACCTTCCCTTCTTCCCAAGCCATTGCTGGTGCGAATACTAGACACCGAACTTATTTGTGACAGCAGTGGATTACGGCCAGCTGTGACGGGAAATGGCGTAGCTTGGAGGATCTTTCGGCCGAGCGGCCTAGACAGATATTAAGCGCGTTTCCGGGGCATTGACAGTCGGACATCTACGTAGCAGCGGGGCCGCGGGGAGTTCCGTATAGCCGCGTTTGCCCTTCATCCTGAGCTTAAGTACACATTCCACGGAACCGGGAGCCTGGTGGATTCCGGGGGAGTACATCTGTAACGTACACAATGATCGGTTTTCGGGAATCATGAGTAGCTTAACTGAACGGGTCACAGGGTCGGCAATTAAGTCGTGTGAATTCCATCATCCGACGTTGTTGAAGGTCTCATATGAAATATATAGAACCATATCGCCATCTCAGAGCCCTGACTGCCTTCCCTTAATCAACATCCGCAGATCTCTTCTGACCTCGCTCCCACTAGTTTCCAAATAAGTAAATTACTGCACCATGGCTATTACCAAGTGGCAACGTACCCCTCGGGTCTCTGTCGACGAACTGCCAAAGGCCAGCCTCCCAGAGCAGCCTATACCACAAGGGGCCGACCCCAACGCCGCAGTCAGGTCCTGCGTTGCAAAGCTGGAGAATCTCAAGGCAGAGGATCTTCGCGCCAACAGCCACTGGCGAGACCTGTTTGCTCTCACCAATAATCTCAGGACTTTCAGTGAGGCGAAGCATATCGTAGCTGCTTGGAAAGACGTCAGCGCGAGCCACCAGCCTTCGGATTTCAAATTCATCGAGGGCAGCGCTCACCTTGCCCCACCGGGACCCGCTGCACTCTTTATTGTTGGCCGATTCACCTTCAAGATTGGAGGTCCGCTGCCAGGAGTTGGGTCGGGTGCGATTGGAGTTGTCGCCGACGGGAATGACTGGAAGATCTGGTTCTTCAACACCGTCCTCGAGGAGATCGACTCTTTCGGGAACCCAGATCGTGTCCCCAGGGCCTCGGAGGGCAACGGCGCCGTCAATGGGACAAGCGACGGCCCCGTCGACGTTGTTGTCATCGGCGCCGGCCAGGGCGGCCTGGGCGTGCTGGGCCGTCTGAAGGCGCTTGGTGTCCATGGCGTGGCGCTTGAGAGGAACGACGCCGTCGGCGCAAACTGGACCGGACGGTACGACACCGTGAAGCTGCACACGGGAAAGTACTACGCAGCCTTGCCTGGGGACAAGACGTTCCACGACGACGACCTGCCCTATCTGCTTGGGAGCAAGGAGCTGGCGCAGGGTTTCCAGAGATATGTGAAAAACTTCGGCTTGGACGTCCGGACCTCCACGGCAGTGGAGTCGGCTCAGTGGGATGAGGCGTCCAAGATCTGGACTGTGCACGCAAAACAGAATGGTAAAGACTGGTCCATCCAGGGCCGTCACCTTGTGTTTGCGATAGGTGCAGTTGGACAGTTTCCAAAGCTACCCGAGATTCCGAACCGAGATGTTTTCAAGGGCACAGCCATACACTCGGTCCAATACAAATATGCCGCAGATTGGAAGGGGAAGAAGGGTGTTGTGATTGGCACAGCTAACACTGGTAAGTGAAGCACGACAATGATGATGTTCAGAGTGCTAACTATAAGTCCAGCCCACGATGTGGCAGAGGACATGGTTGAGGCCGGATTATCTTCGGTGACATTGGTCCAGCGCAGCCCTACCGCTGTTCTGCCTTACAAGTACTTCAAGACGCTGCACCAGCCGCGCTACAACAAGGACTCAGACATAGAAGTGTCGGATCGCGCAGAGTGGGGCTTGCCATTCCCCATACTCGGGGTTATGTCGTCAGTGATCTTCAAGACCTTGTACTCAAAGGATCCGGAGCCATTTGACAGTCTCCGAAAAGTGGGCTTCGAGGCCGAACTTCCCCAGATCTTGAAGATTCATGAGCGCGCAGGAGGTCATTATCTCGACGTCGGCGCCTCGCAGAAGATCATTGACGGCAAGATCAAGGCAAAGAAGGGAGACATTGAGAGCTTTACCCCGACCGGCCTGAAGTTTACCGATGGGAGCACGCTTGACGCGGACCTAATCGTCTTCGCTACCGGATTCAACACCAACATCCGAGAGGAGATCGAGAAAATTGTGGGCCCGGAAGTCGGCCAATTGCTCGAAGATAACAACGGATGGGATAAGGAGGGCGAGATTCGCGGTGCTTGGAAGCGCCATGGACGTAAGTCTCTTTCCCCCCAGTGGGACGCCTCCCAGACAATATTGCCAGTGCTAACTTTCGTCTCCACAGACCCGGCGATCTGGCACTCATCCGGAGATCTGGGGCTCAACAGGCTGTTTTCTAGGTTCCTGGCATTTGAGATCAAGGCGAGTCTCGAAGGTGCACCGTTCGAGCCCTACAACGAGACCCCATGAGTATGCTGTAATACGATTCGATTAGTGAACATAGATTAGAATGTTCGTCACTTGTTTGCAGATCCACAGTATAGAACCTCCATCGACCACCAAAGAAATATAGAGACGGAGCCATTGCGGGGCTTTTCAAGGCTGATGAACGAAGATCTCGTATGGATAAACATTTAGCACACCGATGCATGCTGTAGTTGTAGTACGTGCCAGGCGGGTACCACCTAACCATTCCGGATTCTTCCCCGCCTGGCAAACCTCGTATTGATCTCGAAGTGCTCCTCACTATGGACGATTGGTTATGATCCACACCACCTTCATCTTTACCGTGCACTCCGAATCCTGCGTAGTCGTGTTATAAAATGTGCAGAAGCAAGTCGTCTAATCCTTATAATTCCACAGTCTCTCACTTCTATACACAGAACTTGAACTGGTTAAGTGAGGTGTTCTCACGATGGCTCTTGCGTCGTCGCTCCAGTTCGCTGCTTGCTTAGCAGCCGTGTCTTTGCAGCCTGCACAAGCTGCTCCTTCATCACCCTTGGCTTTGACTAGAACAGAAGGTAGCGTTGGCGTGTTGGATATTGCCATACCACCTAACCGCAAAGATGACAGGTACTACACAGTGAGTGGCCAAATCACTCATCGAAGGAGTTCAACAAACCCCTGAGTTCCATATTTTGATCATCGTTCCCTATAGGTCAATGTAGACTTTGAAGGCCAGAGTCTGCCTGTTCTGCTAGACACCGGTTCTGCAGATCTCTTTGTGGCTTCGACAGAGTGCCCCACGACAGATGAATCAAGCGGATGCTTCGGACTCGCCGAGCAATTCGTCATCGATGTAAGCGAGTCCATCCGCGAATTTCATCAACCATTACATGCTCATATTTCCCACGGTGATGTAAACGGAAAGAGCTTTGGAACCGTCGGGAGAAGATTGAAACATTCGTCGTGTCTCCAACACTGTCTTCTCCTGCTCATTGCTTACAAGATCCCAGAACAATACCCGTCTCGTTCCAAATGAATCTTTCTATACCATTGTCGGAGAGGGCCCGGTCAGCGGAAATCAAAGTCTCTTGGATGTCGGACTGGGCGGCCTGACTGCGGATGACTACGCCACTGGTATGCTCCGTCTCCTCACATCCGTGACCGTGGTGGCTGATAACTCACGAAAGGTCTCATCTACTACGCGGTAAGGAACCAATTCCAAGGCGGGAGCTTTTCTGGCCTCATTGGCCTGAGCATGACTGCGGTCTCACGACAGACGTACTTCAACCATCGTCCACCGCTATTCGACGCGCTTGTCTCCAACGGCGTTGTGAAGAAGCCTGTCTTCTCCATTAGCCTTCCCCGTCTTGGCGACCCGGATTCCAAGAAAGTGGGAAAATTGACGTTGGGCGGTATTGAGCCCGAGTATGCCGATCTCAACATCACGTACGGTGATATCATCAACAGCACAAAGTATGTAGACCTGCCGCATACAGTGTAATGAGGCTCGTCAAGATCTAATGATTTCTAACAAGCTACAACTACGATGACTTGCCTCTTCAAGCTCAGGGTTGGGCGATTGAATTGCAAGGAATGCGCGTGAACGGCGTGACCGTCAACCTGACCAGGGGCCGTAAGGTTTCCCGATCTCCAAAGCAGGGTCACTCGCTCACCACATGCATGTCTAGTTCTCGACGAGGCTGGGCGCTACATGTCGCTCATGGACACGGGAAGCTCCGACATTCTCGTTCGGTACGACGAGCTCACCGCCATTGCCAAGCTCTTCAACGGTCCCGTTATCTTTCAAAATGAGCACGACCTTTACTACGACTGCTCCATCCCGCAGCTGCTTGAGCTCAAGTACAATGGCCAGTGGTTCCCCGTCGACCCCCTGGACATCCTTAACCCGAATGACCACGGGAATGTCAACGGTACAGAGATGTAGGTGCTAACTACACCATACTCTGATTTCTTTTGTCTTGATCTTTCTGTGTATGTACTGTTTCCTCGGGAATCTCTAACTCTTTACTCGTCCGGCAGGTGCAAGGCTCAAATCAGCTCTTGGAGCCGTACTTTCGGTGACTCTATCATCGGGGTTCCGTTCTTGCGTTCGGCCTTCAGCGTCTACGATTATGTTACACCGGATCTCTACAGTGTGCAGCCACGTGTGGGACTCGCTCCACTTGTGGATGCGCAGGCAGCGGTGGCAAGGTACCCCCAGCTGTATCAAGACCGTATACTTTAGGTAGCAGAAGGAGCCAATGAAATTTGTCTCACCCAGATACGTGACGCAGATTCGCACTCATGGTCTTTGCGGCTAGGTGATTCTGTTTACCTAGGTAGTGGACTGGATTTTGGACCGGCATGCTTATTGTTACATGAATTCAACCCGTCGCTCGATAGTATCCATTGATACTCTCCAGATGCGGCTCGGCCACTTGGATAGCATCGTTAAGGATGTTTCAACGGACTCGTGCCGTTACTATTGCTCGCAGACGGGCTGTACTACGGCAACTATATTCACTCACAGCATTTTGCGACAAGGCCTGAATATAGGTAGACGAGTGAGAAAATCGAATTCTTCGTGCAAGACTACAGCCGTCATCCGTTCTGTTTTACTCGCTTCATAGCCGGGTTCCCAAAGTCGTCACTGTCATCATTCCGGCTCCGCACTTTCCAACGTCTCGGAATGAGATATACATGGTCTGGATACACCGATCAAGGTGCTGGGGACCAAAGGAATGGCGCCACGAATGCAGCCATCACAGGGCAACACAAGATAGTCGACATTAGGAATCCTGCGGCAGTGGCCGAGATACACGATGAGGACCGGCCCTGGCCCCTACTAAAGTAGTGTTGCGTGAAAAAAAAAAACCGGCGGGTGGCAGAGTTCACAGCCAAGTACAATCAACTAATAAATAGTTTCCTTTCGTGACTTCTGCTTTGGTGACTGGTGGCAACGGCTAGATGAGATCCAGGCGGAGAGAAAGGATCTCTCTACGAATGACCGCGACGGCATTGAAGGTATCGGCGTTATAAGGAAGGGAGTCACACGCGGAAGCAAGACTTTTGGAATCCACCAGCCAGTAGAACATGATGATTCATGAATATCCCAAAGCCCATTCAACGCCGTACATGATATCTAGGTTCCTCTTCCGCCCGCATGCGCATCTATATAACTACTGATGACACCGATTGTATTCTAGTTCCTGGGAGGATTCTTGATCTGCTCCGCAATATCACTGAACTCCTCCGCAATACCGTAGACAAACTTCGCATACTGCTTTTTCCATTCGGTCAACACCTCAACTTTGACTTTATCCGGTGCGCCTGGCCGATCGTTCCACACCGAGTGCTTGAGACTGTCCTCCATGAGCTTCTTCCAATCCTTGAGGCTGAATTTGTCATCACCAACCATGACCTGGTAGAACTCGTGGGAAAGGGTTGAACTGCGATTTATTGTCAGCCATCGCCGAAGAATTTGCAAGTGCTCTCAATCCCGCCCACTTACTTGAACAGCGTCGGATTGTCGCAAGACACAGAGCATGGTATGTTCTGCCTCATGAGCGGATACACTGCCGCGCAGCTCGCGTCTTTCGCCAGCCCCAGGACCTCGTTCGAGTCCGGGCAGGTCTCAATACAGCATTTCTGCAGCTTCTCCTTGGTGCGGTCGTCCAGCTTGAGGTTCTGGATGGCGTAGCCGTGTGCCAGGCGGTGGGGATTCAGGTTGTTCAGGGCGTATTGGATGTTGCCGTCCTTGTCGAAGGCGCTCTCGCCACAGTGGAGGATCCACTTGAGCCCGACCTCGTGGTACCTCTTCTGCCAATTCTTGAACTGAGGCTCGAGTTCTTTGAGGGTGCGCCCCTCGAGCTCCGGGCCGACGAAATCAAAGCCTTGGGAGCAGTTAGCCCAACCCACTTCCAGGAGGACAGGCTTGGGTGCTTGTGACACTTGATGGTTGCTGCACTTACCAGCGATCCAGTCCCTGTATTTGCTGTCTTGCTTCAATTTATAGCCGTCCTCCATGATTTGCTCGATCCACTCGGTCTTGTACGGAAGTCGGGCCCGAGGTGTGCACATGATGACTTTCATGGACTTGAAAGTTGCCTGAGGGTGAGTGCGCTTCCACTCTTTGAATTCATCAATGATCATGGCCATTATCTTCTCATTGTCCATCGTATTCTTAGGGTCAAAGTAGAACTCCCCGGGCTTTTTCTCGATCGGAATTCGATGATTTTTGGATGTTTGAATAACCTATTTTTATCAAACACAATTAGCAATGCAGCAGCACCTTTGAAATGGATTCTTTTGCATTTTGGAGGATGGCGATGCTCACGGAGTTGGTGGCCATGAAATTCGGACGCAGTTCGGCGTACTGAATGTTGTCCCCTGCAAACGATGAAAATAGAGCTTGGAGATATTTGCGGTAAGCATGCTCAGCCAGGAAGAGGCCTTTCATCATCTGCGTGCACGTATTGAAGCGGGCCCATTGTCTAAGCCATTCAGTATCAGAGCCTATATTCGGAGGAGGGAAGACGTGCGGGCCACTTACCTTCTGATAGCTGCGGACTCCTCCCTTTTGGACTTATCTGCTTGGTGCTTGCCAAAATCCACCTCATCCTTCTGGAAGACAAGTTTCTTGATGAGCCAGTTCATGCAGAATTCGTACTTTGAGTTGGACTTGTACGCGCCATTGTAGACCTTGACTCCGCTCGGATTCGTGATGAATTTACTGAAGGTTTCCAGGAAATCGGTGAACCTCATCACGTCGTAGGTTTTGTCTTCGGCCTTCTCCGTGGCGCCGACGCGGCCACAGTACTGGGGACTAAAGAGACTGCACGTGGTATCCCACCCGTACGGCAGGAAGTGGAATTGGAAATTCGCGCCCTTGATGTTGGCGTTGGTCAGAGGCTCTTTATGGTGATTTTTGATTTTCGGGGCCGTCTGGCCTTTGCCGGCCTTGGCCGCTGCGTCAGCGCGCTCCTTCGCCATCGCTTTACTTTTCGCCTCATCTTGGAGGTTCACTGAGATGTACATGTTGTTCTTGAGCTCGTTGGAAGCTGCGAGGTCCAGGAGAAATTCCGGTCCCTATAATATAATGGCAGCATATGTCAGTGGTGGAATTTCGACCGGGTCCCGCAAAACAGCCGAGGCGCGCTGCCCCTCTATAGTTCTCCGAGACTAAATGAGCATGAAGGCGAGGCATTGACGTGCTTACCAAACAGGCATTAAGATGGATGTGGAGATGAGCCCCTTTCGGAGCCAATGTCGCCGCCTTGAAAAGCTTTTGCTTGTCGATATGCTGTACAAGATCATGCAAGTCAACAACCTGTCGTCCTGGTCTGTAACAGGCTCATTAAAGATAATACGCACCTCTTTGTTCTTAAGGAGCGGGCCTCCATATCGCAAGTGGTTGTCTTCCTTGCCGACGTAAGACTTCTTTGCGTCTTTCTTCAGCTGCTCCAGAATCTTCCCAGCCAAATATTCAGCCTTTTCAAACGAGTTATCAGCTGGCTTTCCGGCCGTCCTCGAAACTGGCGCGACTTGTGCAGTATTGGCAGCCGGTGGCTGGCGAACACCGGAAGCCCTCGGGGCTGGATTGCCAGATGTGCCTGTTCCCTGCGAGTTATTGGCACTGGGAGCCTGCCGAACGGTTCCACCGTTCGTGTTTGTCTGCACCTGGTGCGTTGTGCCAGTGCCGGTGGAGCGACTGGCATTTTGCATCTTCGGGGCCGGCATCCTTTTCTTGGTTGGGGAAACCGAGAGGTGTCTTCTGGCTGGAGGTGATTGGAAAGGTACGGTTTCGTAGAAGCTATTCAGATGGCACCTGAGGGAGGGAGCTCGAGAGACAGACCAACGTCTACGTAGAAATGAAGTTGAAATCGCAACCAGTTAGCCACCAGGGCAATGCACGTACGATGCAAACTGAGAGGGTAAAAAAAACCTTTGAAAGCCTATGCAGAAGATTGGAACGAAAAGATAGATGCGAATGTCTCTGGCTTTTACGTTAGGACGGTGGTGGTCGCAGCAAATATAAGTAAGTTAGCCGTGCACTCTTTCCGTAAGTCGAATATCGTATCCTTGAAAAACAAGCCCGCACCCAGAGACCGCCGATAAAGATAGTTAGAAACCACCGCCATCATGGCCTCAAGTGCCTTGGCCTGGCCTGGTCGACTCATGTTTCACCTGATGACCTCGTAGAGCAGGCCGGATACCTCCCCTGGCCACAATTCCGGCCAGTGACGGTGCCCACGTACGATGAATACGTGGGCACCGCCAGACAGTGCTGAAAATCGCAGGGTACATCTCTGGGCCTACTTCTAACTCACAGTACGCCCCACCGCCCTGCATTACTTCCTTTTTGGGGCTTGGGAGATCTGGGCCTCATTTGATTCAAATCGACATATTTGAGCCACCTGCGATGTCTATGGACTCTTTCCTGACCCCGTATACGAAAACAAAAAAGGACAGTTAGCTGCAGTAGACAGTCTCTTATGTGGTCGGGAGATGTCGGGTGAGAGCATTATCATCACCAAATAAATACAATGCACAGCTTTTATTGCGATGCTTTTTTCCCACGATGCTCGAAATTCGTCAAATGCTGTTACACTTGATAGAATATTCTGAGTTACCTAGGTACCTTGAATGTAGGCACGGTCAGCCTAGCGCGGCCAATAGCCTTGTGGACGTGGACTTAGGCCGGGCTGTCAGCACATAAGGATGGGCGGGACCCTCGCAGGAATGGATCCTGCTTAGGATTCGTCTGACAACCAATACCACTGATCAGCCGAAGGATGCGTCTTCACGACGAAATTGGACCTCAAGGATGAATCAGACCGGGTCGTAGGAAGCGGCAGGGTTTCAGACCTGATCGTAGGTTAAGAGGCCCTGGCAGCTGGAATGCCCAGCACATTTAAGCAAAAATCCGCAAATACGGTTTTAGAATTGACTTTAAATTGCACAGAATCCCGGACAGCTCAGAATATTTGCGTTCCAAATGAATCCAAACGTACCGCACCTAGACATGACTGTTTTGAACTTGCTGGTTCTCGGGGTAGTCAATATCTCATTAGATATTGCTTGGACGATGAACGGAAAATAAACTGCATATCCGCGTGCAACGCCGTTCAGTCGTGACTGATACTACGGATAAGTGCTAATTCGCTTCCATGAGGCGAGACGCTCTGCAATTTGATTATTTGTATCGACACTGAGGTCGTCACGGCATCTCTAACTAAGCCTCCCTCTTATCCCCAACCAAGCCACGGCGGTCGTCGTCGCGGTCGTCGCCTCCCCTGAGGTATTCTCCAAATACTCGTTGCTCGATGTCCATGTCCTTGAAGGCAACACCCAGTCGATTGCGCGCTTGACGGCGGAAATAGACCCTTTTCCCCCACTTCCACGATTCCACACCACAGAAGAACAACGCCGCGGCAACAAAAACAATACCCCACTCCCAAGAGATTCCCTTGTGCTTGAAGACAATAGTGTTGATGACCGGGATGTAGAGCAAGGGGAATAGCGTAACGAAGCCGCCGATGATGGCCCAGAACAAGAACCGATTTCGCCAGATATCATGGATCCACTGGGTGAAGTACCTCTTGGAGCCCGGCTGCATCCGGAAAAATGAACGCCGCATGTCGACCATCTCCCAGGCCAGAAACAGGGCGAACCAGGTCAGGCACGCAAACGTGGTCGCCCGAGCGCGAAACACCAGGTCACAGCTCTCGCTGTAGTTCTCGTTGCATCCAGACCCGAGGTCACCAGTGCCGAAGCCATACATCACGAGGGTGAAGCTACCGAGACACAGGGCGGCGATCCAGAGACCGTAGACGACCATGTCGATAAGGAATTCGAGCGTGAAAATCCCTGTCTCGAGGGACTGAGGCGGACGGCGCATGATGTCCGGTACCGCACGTTCAAATCCCAGGCCCATGTCAGGCATGCCGGAGGTCGCCATGATAATCCAGACGATTTCCACGGGGGCCAGCGGGAACACGGAGAGGCCGCGGGCGTCTTTGAAGGCAAGCCCCACAAGCAGCGTGCCGGCCTGGGCGATATTTTCGGCCAAGACGTGGAGCACAAACTTCTGGATGTTGTCGAAGATGCGGCGGCCTTCTTCGATCGCAGCGACGATAGACGCGAAGTTGTCGTCCGTGAGAACAATATCCGAGGCGTCCTTGGCGACGTCGGAGCCGGACTGGCCCATGGCTATCCCCACGTCGGCACGGCGAAGCGAAGGCGAGTCGTTGACGCCGTCTCCGGTCCGTAGCACCCATTAGTAAAACTTCTTTTCAGATCCAGTGTGTACGTCGCTTACCATTGCGCAGAACTTCTTCCTCCTGTGCAGAGCCTCGATCATGCGGACCTTTGTGCTCGGCGCGCAGCGGGCGATGACGAGCGGCAGGACTGGCAGGTCGTCGACGGCGTCATCGCTCAGGCCATCGAACTGGGTGGCGGTCATTACCATGGCATCGGCGATGTCTTGGGCCACGCGCTCCATCTGGGTCGGGAGGATCCCGACTTCGACGGCAATAGCCTTGGCAGTTTCGGGGTGATCGCCGGTCAGCATGTGGACAGAGATGCCGGCCTCGTGGCATTGACGCACGGCAACGGCGGACTCGGGGCGAGGAGGATCGTATAGGCCGATCAGGCCCCGGAACACGAGGTCCGACTCGACCGACTCGCGGTCCACCTCGTCGCCCTTCACGGGTTTTCCTGTGGTGTAGGGCTTGCTGGCCAGTGCAAGCACGCGCAGCCCCATGCTAGCGAGAGCCGTCATGTTTTGAAGGATTTCATCCCTGAATTCTTTGGTGACTTCGGCCAACTCATCCGAGTCTTCAGGGGCGTACTTTGTGCAAGCCTGTATCACGCGCTCAACTGCTCCCTTGGTGTAGACGAAGTATCCTTCTGAAGCATGCTTCATGATCACAGACATACGCTTGACATCCGAGTCGAATGGAAGCTCGGCAACCTCGGACCACTCGCCGCCGTCACCACTCAGCGACAGGCGGTTCCAGTTGAACCGGGAAGCAAAGATCTGGATGGCAATCTCCGTTGGGTCCCCGCGGGCGTGCCACTGCCCGTCCTTTTCGACGACTGTAGCCAGGTTGGCCAAGGCAGCCACGTTCAGGAAAGCCTTGAGATTGCTCTTGCTCCGCTCGAAGAGCTTCCCAACCTCCAGAACTTGTCCACATGCGTCGCCTCCCTTTTTAAATTCCAACTTGCGCGGGGAGCGCTCGTCAAAGCGGACATCGCCGATCGTGGGATTAAACGGAGTTGAAGAGTTTTCGATGGTCAAAGTGCCAAAACCCGGGAGCCAGGCGCCACGGGCAAGCATCTTGCCTTGCGTGAGTGTCCCCGTCTTGTCGGAACAGATGTCTGTCACGGCTCCGAGAGCCTCGAGGGACTTGAGGTTGCGGACGATCACGTTTCTCTTGACCATCCTCTTGGTGCCAGCAGCCATGGTGATGGTGAGGACAACAACTAGGCTGGCGGGGATCATGGATAAACCAGTTGCTACAGCATAGATGATGACCTCCTGCCGCGAGTCAAACTTGTTGGATCCCAGAACAATGATTGCACAGACAATTGCAATTCCGAATAGCAGGATTGCAAGTTTCGATAGCTTCTTCTGGAGAGGCGTGCCCACGTTGACGCCAAGAAAACGACCAACGGCATCGGTAAGCGTGAGCGTGTATGCCTCCAGATATCTGTGGGGCTTAGCGGTACCATCGGGCTTGCGCTTGACTGGACGGACCTTGGAGTCCTTCTTGTTCAAGGCTGAAGCAATGGCGCCGATCTCAGTGTACACACCGGTTGCGAACACAATGCCCTTTGCCCGTCCTTTCGTTACATTGGACGAGCTGTAGGCAATGTTGATCCGGTCACCTGGACCAGTCTTGTCTTCAAAGGTGTCAGACTCCTTCTTCCTGACGGGGAGAGATTCGCCTGTGAGAAGGGCCTCGTCGGTTTCGAAATTGGCAGTCTCAATAAGCCTATGTCTCTGTCAGTCGCCATGGTTCAAAATCGACTTTGAACATTTGAAGTTTGTGTTCTTGAACTGTGAGAAATGGCAAGACAAGGACAGACACAATTGTTGACTCTTACCTAACATCAGCAGGAATAGTGTCGCCAGTCTTGATCTCCACCAGATCACCAGGGACGATCTCGCCAGAAGGCACAACCATTGACTCGCCACCCCGTACGATGCTCGCAGTTGGGGACGAGAGCGAGCGCAGCGAGTCCATAGTCTTCTCGGCGGAGTATTCCTGGAAGAAGCCAACCACGACGTTCAGGAGGATCACGAAAGTGATGACACCGCCTTCGATGTATGACTTGATCCCAAAACTGACGGCCATGGCCAGAATGAGGACCTGTGTGTAGCCAGCAACCAGTGTCAGCTGGCCCGATGTTTAACGTGGGGGGAAATGGAGACACTTACCATGGTCATGGCATTTGCGATCTGGGCAATGATGATCTTGACGGGCTGGACACCTTCGGCCTCGCCCAATTCATTCTTGCCGAATTCCTCGAGCCGTCGTTTGGCTTCATCAGCAGACAGGCCGTTCAGGGGATCGGTACTGAGCTCCTCAGCGACCTGCTGAGAGGTGAGAGCATGTGCTGGGCGCGACAATGGCTTGTTGGCCTGACCAGACTCATGGCCTTGGTCCGGCTTGGAGACTTCCTTCCCCATGGCAGCTTTGTGAACTCTCAGCGCAATGTTTTTGGGGAGGATCACCACGAAGCAGTGATTATTGAGGGCTGCGATTGGCCAAGCACGAAACGCATTAAAGGAAGAATTCGAGACCGTACTGAGCCAAGACAGTTGGGGACTGTCAAAATATAACAGTCCGCGCAAACAGATAAGATACTGGTCTTTTCTTGGCCCCAAGACCTGTGGCACCCCATTAGCCTTGTGGGCCGTGGTTGCTCGGCACACCCGAGAGGTCAGAAAGGCTGCCCGGCTGCCCGGTAGACTGTCCGCCTGGCTCGCACCTGCATCGGCGGTGTTGACGCCTAGCATCCGCAATCTTGGCATACTTGACCATGACGCATCTCCGCGTTCCTGGGCGATCAGAAGTGTGCCGAAATGCCGGTGATCAGACTCAGAAGAACTGGATAGAACAAGGCCACGGCAACATACCAAGGTCTAAACATAATCTTGATCACCTCCTCAATAATGGGAGTCTAAGCCTCCACCACTGTTGGGACGGTTGCAATCTTCGCTTTTCAACATACTTACCTGCCGAGCACCGCTTGTACGTAAGTAAACGAGCTCAGGATTCTGGGAAAAGTCAAGAACAGACCGCACCTGTGCCAAGATCAGCCAAGCCACTTACTCCACTACCAAGTGCCACCCAGGTGACAGTCTTCCGCTCGGCATGTTGCTGACAAAAAAATAACTGCAGCCCAGCAATCCCATGCTGGTTGCGGCAATCAAGGTGTGTGTCAGAGTTCGTTCATCTTCTCTCATATCGACTAATAACTACCTAACGAGTTGCTACTGAACAATGGCATAGAACTCATGAGAGGAAGACCGCAAAAAGTCACGACGCCGGCATGATTCGAACATGCGCCTCCGAAGAGAATAGATGACAAGAAGTACTCAAAGAGTAGTTCTAGTCTATCGCATTAGACCACTCTGCCACGGCGCCATGGGTTCTCAGTGTTTGGGTGTTTACTATAGTGGTGGAAGCAAGAAGACTCGACACATGCCGCCAATCAACAGAAAGAACATCTACCCACTAGAATGTTAAACATATAAAAATACTTATACTAAATGCCATCTTGCTCAGGATAGTTAGTTGGAATGGGTGAATCAAGGAGTGAGCTATGGTTGCTAAATTGGAGAGATTGCAAAAGAGCATGTTGTGTCTTGGAATTTAATCAAAAGTCAACTTGACCGAGTGGCTTCTGGTTACTATGATATGAATCAGTTCACTGCCGTGTCAGCTTGCTGTATATATCCACATAAAAGAGAAGCGGAAAGATCCACTCGCCAGTGTTGCAGCAGCCCTTGATTTCTCTTTGGATTGATTTGAAGCAATGCTCGGCTAAGGTATCTGAGCACATGCCTAGTTAGTCAGGTATCAGGCATCTCCGGCATCAAACCACACGTTGACTTGGTTGAAACCCCCAGGCTGATGAATATCACATGTTTAAAAATGGATGCTCGGATCTTGCAGTTAAGGAATCCTTGCTCCCTACAGAGAAATCAACCAAATACATACTCTCTTACCCCTAATCTAAAAATGATAAAGCACTGGCTGCATAAGCCGCTTTAGTCGTCTCGCAAGCATCAGGCCTGTCTTGACGAGTTAAGTGCCCGACACACAATTATTCACATGATTCAGTAACCAACAGAACACTATAGACTATATAAAAGATTATGGAGATACGAGGTATCAGCCACAAAATTGGCAGTATGCTTATTACCTGTACCTGCCGGAATTACGAGACAGAGCTCCAAGTGGACCAGCAGTAGCTCAGGTATGGACACCCTTGGTCGTTGTCAACGTGTTGCCGACTACATCAGCTCGCTTAGACCGAGGAGCTGAAAAGTTCGGAGCGGCCATGAATGAAATTCTGGACTGAACGTGTTACCTAACTCGTGGTGAACACCAAGACTTGATGTCGGTGGTGCAAGTAGTAGCACACGAAGCCCCTGGATGGATTTATTTACATTGACCCTAACCCGAACCTCCTCTCGCTCCTGTCACCGCTTACCCATCCAACACTTCCCTGCTATCATGGAATGTTGTGGCGCTGGGGAACTTGTGAGAAAGTCAGAACCGTAGCGACGCCTGACGGGGCATCTATGCAGTAGCCATGGTCCAGTCATTCTCAGCACGGGCTCACCCATACTTTCCCCCAGATGCAGATATACCACACTACATTCCCAACGCCAGCTCTCTCGGTCACCTGGTTGTGCGGTTTGCGAGCCTCCTGGGCATCACCATTTTCACGGCGCTATGGCTGGCAACACGCTTCAACCCGCTACTGCGACGCGCTGAAAAACTCATGTTGGGATGGTTTGTTCTCTGTGAGTCTGCCAGTTCAGTCACCTTTGCCCCGATTCATGTCCTACAGCTAATATGAATACGAAAAAGGCGGCTCGCTGCACTGCTTCTATGAAGGTACAGTCGTAGTTTGGCACATCAAACCTGTTGGGGGGAAGTCTTGGCTGATGAAAATCGCGTGGACGGAAAGGATACTTTGTCCTAAACCACGCCGACCTCGCCGGCTCGAGCGACCTGTTCGCCGAGCTGTGGAAAGAGTACGCCCTCTCAGACTCGAGGTACCTGACCTCGGACCCCTTCATGATTTGCGCCGAGGCCATCACAGCAGTATGATAAGTATCCAAACCCGCGGGGTCTCTCCTACATCGCCCAGCTGAGTGGATGCTCATCCGAACCACACAGACTGTATGGGGCCCACTCTGTTTCGCGGCGGCGGCGTCCATCGCCCGCGGGGGCAGCCTGCGCTACCCCCTCCAGATCATCGTGAGCGTGGCGCACCTGTACGGCGTGGCGCTTTACTACTCGACGTGCTACGTGAACGAGAGGTACAGGGGTCTCGTGTACAGCCGGCCCGAGTTCTTGTACTTCTGGGTCTATTACATTGGGTTCAACGCGCCTTGGGTGATTATCCCTGCTGGTATGTCCTGCACAATATTGGCTTTGGAGTTGAAGTTTATGTGCAAGTTGCTGACTTGAGTTCTTCCTGGAAGGGATCCTCATAAGCAGTCTGAGAGCAATCCAACGGAGTGCCGCTGCTATCGACAAGGCTGCGGAGACCTTGCAGAGAAGCAGGCACAGGAGTGCCTCAGATGTGCAATGAAGAGATCCTAGTTGTGTTTGTCATAACTAACATCAGCTGTGTTCTATATCGCTCGCACCTGCGATGCCACCAACCAACGATGAGCACAGCCACGAAGAATGTCTACTCGCTTTATGCAACCTTTCAGTTCGGCGACCTCAGCTGTCATTCCTGAGGCGCCTTCCCAAAGCTCCATGTCCCTTGCCCTCTGAGCTTGTCGTAGATTTTTGGCATTACTGTCCGGTGGCCAGAACGCTGCCGTCCTCGTGGCCAATAGGAAATGCATACTGCTGTCGACTCATCTCCCAAAAACCAAACCTAAGACTTGCACGTCTTTTACCGCACGTACTTGCTCATGAATCGCCTGTGGAAATCACTCCTCAGCAGGTCGTTCACAAACTCCTTGCTCTTGTTCTTATCCTCCGTGCCCCTAGCCTGGTTCTTGAAAACGACATCGTCATCCCACCTCCTCTTGACGGTGAAGTCCGTCTTGGAGGGGCCGCCATTGTTGTTCAGGAGCGGATTCCCCCTGGCAATCTCCTTCTCGCGCTGCTCGGCCTCCGCAGCGGCCTTCTCCCGCTCTTCCCGCTCGCGCTTCTCCTGCCTCTCGCGCTTCACCCTCTCCAGCTCCCGCTGCAACTCAGCCTCTTCGTCGTCGCTGTCCGAGTCGCTGTCCGAGGAATCGTCATCATCGTCATCGTCTTTCTCAGATGAGGACGAGTCTGAGTCGTCGGCGTCGATGTCCCGCGTCTCTTCTATTATCCGCCGCCGTTTTGCCTCCGGGTCCTCATCGTCGTCTGCCGCAGACCCGGCCTCAAGAGCGCGCTTGGGTACACGGCTGGCGGGTGTGGGATCTGACGTCTCGTCGTCGTTGTTGCCCGAAGGGAGTGGGCCGCCGGTCAGCTTGGCGTGGTGTGCCTGCTCGGCCGCGAGGAGTTCGGCGCGCAGGTCGCGGGTGTCACGGTCGGCGCTGCCACCCTGGCCTGGTTTTCTACAAAGGGTTGTCAGTGTGGCGGTTCCGGGGCGGAAGAACAGCTCGTGTCTGCGTGGCGTGAACTTACCGGAACTTAAGTTGCGTGTGAGCCGGCAGGAGACGCTGATGGTAGGCTGGGCCACGGAGGGTTTCCTTGCCCCGAGCGGGGTCAAAGGTAGGTCTGTGGGCGGTCGTCATCTTGCCAGCCGATGATTAGGGCGTGAGGATTGCAAGAGGATTGAGATGGAACTGGGTTGTGCAACAGAACTTGGAAGTGTGGGTGGTTGTTCATTCAAGGTTGTAGTCGCGCGGGCGAGCCCGAACTCTGGGTTCGAGAACCCCTGCAGTGCAACCCTGTAAATTAAGCTCCACCGCCTCCTGTGGCAGAATACGCGATGAGATCACCCCGCGGTCCAAAACTTTCCACCAGGGAGCCACAGCAAACTGCCAACCCCAGGAGCTTCCAACACCCGCCGCGGGCCCCAGTTATGAGAGGGATCACCTGAAAGGATTCTGGGCCAGCACGGATTCAAAATGCCCCGTGAAGCAGAACTCTCCCTCAACGAGAAGGCGTTTGTCACGCAGGCCCTCCATGAGCAATTGCGGCTCGACAACCGCGGCTTCGACGACTACAGGCCGATCGAGCTCAGCTTTGGCGACGAGTATGGCGCCGCCGAGGTGAAGCTCGGAAAGACGAGGTAAGATGGTGCCCCGGTCCCACGCGTTCTCCCTTCCTGTCTATCTGTAAGACCTACCAGCTGACTCCAATTGAACCGCACACAGAGTCCTCGCCAGGACGTCGGCCGAAGTCACAGTCCCCTACCCCGATCGCCCCTTCGACGGCGTCTTCAACATCGTCACCGAGCTCAGCCCCATGGCCTCCCCTGCCTTCGAGGTGAACCGCCCGACCGAGACCGAGGTTCTCCTCTCGCGCACGCTTGAGAAGACGGTGCGGCGCTCGGGCGCCCTGGACGTGGAGTCGCTGTGCCTGGTGGCGGGGCAGAAGGTGTGGTCGGTGCGCGTGGACCTGCACGTGCTGTCGCACGACGGCAACCTGGTGGACGCGTCGTGCCTGGCGGTGGTGGCCTCGCTGCGTCACTTCCGCCGGCCCGACACCAGCATGGAGGGCGAGGTGCTGACCGTCTACACCCCCGCCGAGCGGGAGCCCGTGCCGCTGAGCTGGCTGCACTCGCCCTTCTGCGTCACCTTCAGCTTCTACGGCGGCGAGGAGGCCGGGGCGGCCGCCGCGACGCTCGTCGACGCCGACTGGGCCGAGGAGCAGGTGCGCGTCGGCAGCTGCACCGTCAGCCTCAACAGGCACGGCGAGATATGCCAGGTCGCGAAGCTCGGCGGCGCCCCCGTCGATGCGGTGGCGCTGCTGCAGTGCGCGAGCGTCGCGCTGACCAAGGCGAAGGAGTTCTCGGCCCTGGTGGACCAGAAGCTCGCGGAGGACGCGAAGAGCAGGGACAAGGGAGGACTGCTGGCGGAGCTTTCGGCAGAGAATGAGAGGCAGGTTGAGGTCTAGACAAAAAAACATAAACGTGATACCCCTTGGATTTCCATTGGCTATGCGACTCAGTAATTGTCGATACGACGAAGAGTTCGTTCTATGGTCCGCTTGCAATCCCCAAGCTTGTATGTCACCCAACCAGCAACGCCAGAACTCCATGCCCCCCTTAGATAGACTCTCTGCACGTGCAAAATATAGAGGCCAGTTCCACATCACCGCATCACGGGAGGCCGTGACTCCTTGTTCCACTTGACCCGTGACCGCACCCATTCGATCGCCTCCCTCACCCCAGTCCCCGTCAGGGCCGACACAGGGAGCACCCTCGAGTCGCGGATACTGCTCGCCTTCTCCCCCTCGAAGACCTTCTTGACCAGGCCCTCCTTGATGCGCACGACCTCGACGCAGTCCTCCCTGTCCTGCTTGTTTGCCAGGATCAGCAGCGGGACGCCCTCGGTCTCGCTGTTCTGCAGGACGTCCTCGAGGACGAGGCGGCACTCGTCCAGGCGGCCGGTCTGGTCGTGGTCGAGCCGGCCGTCGCCGATGTCGGTGCTGTCGATGATGAAGATGATGGCGTGGCACGAGGCGTAGTAGCTCTGCCATAGCTTGCGCAGCGACAGCTGCCCGCCCACGTCCCACAGCTTCACGTACATGTCCGGCAGCGAGATGGTCGACACGTTCTGGCCCACGGTGGGCACCGTGTTGAGCTTGGGCTCCGGGGCGTCGGGCACGAAGAGGGCCTTGACCTGCTCGTGGAAGGTGGTCTTGCCGGCATTGTCGAGACCGAGGAGGATCACGGAGTACTCTGCGTGGGCGCAGGGGCGGCGCGGGTTAGCTGGCTGTACAGGGCAGGGGGTTGGTGGGACAGCTTCGTTAGGAAGATGGTCAGGAGACGGCGCATTTATATATACCTTCCTTGCTGGTTGCCAGCAGGTAAAGACCCTTGGCGAGGTGATACATCGCAATAATCTGAGGTCCTCCGGGGACCACAGTCTGATGCCAGACGATTGATCTCGGGATGGGAGATGATGCAAGGCGCCCTGTACAGCAAGATGCAGCCAACCTGTCACTGAAGAAGCGTAGCGCGGGGTGTGCTCTGAGCGCCGACAGGGGGTTGCTCTGCTTGGGAGTGAAGTAGAACTACATTGATGCTCTATAGATATCCCCCATGCTGAAGTATCGGTACATCCACGGCACCCCAAGCTGGCTCAATGACAACTCACGCGACCCAGCTTCGTCGGCGCCAACAGCTTTCATGTGAAGCTCTGGATCGCAGGATTCTCACACGATTCTCGCCTCCGAGATTGTCTTCTGCCTCATCGCCGCACCCATATTGTCATCCCAGAGAATCGAGACCATGGCGCCGGTCCCAAACGAGCCCAAGCTGAGGTGAGTGGGAACGGCCGCACCCATACGTACCCTTGCACGCCACTGATTCAGTAAACAACCAGCTACACCGGCCTGGCACTCGTGGCTCTCCACGCCTCGAGCGCCGTCTACTTCAGCCTCAGGGTCGCGCGGAGCCTTGCACACTCTTACAAGTCCCTCTCTCCCTCACAGGACGTGAGGCTGCGGCAAGGCAGGCGGAGGAAGCTCGTGTCTGTGTTCTCCGGCCTGGCGCTGCTCAGCCTGGGCACCGCGGTCTACTCGGCCTACACTTACACCCAGCTCTCTTACCAGGTCTGGGCTGATGCGAGGGGTTATTTGCCTCAATCTTCGGCCGGGTTAGTCGTCCCCGTAATCTCGTACAGCATGTCTAAAGCAACCATGACCTGACTTGGGTTGCCAGTGACCTCGCAAATGGCACCACAACTGCCGCGCACATCACAACCGTCGCACAACCAAATGCGACTGAACTCGCAATCTACAGGGTCCGCTGGCTGGCAGACACGCCGATATACCAGGATGCCTTCGAGATCGTTACTGAGAAGGCGCGCCGGCTCTGGTGGGGACAGCAGATCGACCTTGCGCTGGTGCCCTGGAGTGTGCTCCTGGCTATCGAGGGCATGAGGCGCAAGATCCCGAATCTTTTCGCTTTCCTCTGTCTCGCCCATCTGGTCAACCTGTCCTTCGCGCAGAACCTGTTCTACGTGGCTCTGCTGCTGACTCCCTCACCTTTGCCTGCCGTTGATGGCCCCCCTAAAGCAAGGTAAATGACATCTCGAGCCCTCACTAGCCAATGCACCTCGTCTTGCTGATCTACTGGACCCGCAGATGGGCTCGCGTCCGTGAGGCAATATCGCCCCAAAAACCCCAGAACTGGTCTCTAAAGCCAGGCCCTTTCCTGCTGTCTGTCTTGCTCAGCTACGCGGGCATATTCTACCTGCCATACGCAGCGGAGACGCAGTCCTTCAACCGCGTCGTCGCTGCAGCCAGGGGCCTCACCTTTGCCCCCTTGGTCCTGCAAAGCATGGCGCCAGTGTCTTGGGGACTTGTTCATCCCCGCCCCGAGAGGGCCAACTCGGCGTTCATGGACCTTTTCAGACTCATGTCATTCCTGAGTCTCGTCATCCACGGCACGGCGACCTTCAACGGCCTCCGGTACAACCTCCCAGACTCTCACTACCACCGCCACAGCAAGCTCTTGCCGTGGGATGTGGAGGAGCGATCAAAGTGGGAACGCGCACGAACGGCCTCAGGCAAGCTATTGGGGTCGCTGGCGGACCATCCCGTCGTCGCAGCCGTCGGGTACGATGTGCTCCTCAGTGGATTGAGCCTCGGGGTCTGGGCTGCCGTGCGATCTCTCAAGGCAGGCCATGTTTTGGCCTCAGCCGTGCCACTTTACGAGACCAGCGACGATATTCACGCGGCGCACGACTCGGGAAAGGCAGCGGGGAACGACGACGACAAGGCCGCCGCGGCCGGGTCCTCAGTCCGCCGGAGCAGCCGGCAGCACAAACCTCGGGTCCCCAGCGTCAGCAGCGTGGCGAGTCGCGACGGGGAGCAGCAGCAGCAGCAGGGGGCACCGACGCCCCGGCGCAGGGGCCGGCCGAGGAAGATCAAGCCGGAGCCGGAGCCGGAAGAGGTGCCCGGCGACGGGACGTACGAGCCCTCGGCGGCGGAGGAGAAGACCAGCGCGGAGGGCGACTCGCTGCCCGACCGGGAGGTGGACTGGGAGGCTGCTGCGCTTGCGTGGGGCCTGACGGCGGTGGGCGGCCTGGGCCTGGGCAGCGCGGGGGTTTTCGGAGGCGAGTGCCTGGCTCGTTGAGATGGTTCTGTCATCCTTTGACCGTAAATACTCGGCGTATCCTGTATTCATGGTTGTTGACTTGTGGAAGTGGGACGAAGGGGTGGGATGGGCAATCAGTGCTATTCTGTCATGGCGGGACTGCACCACATTCTGTTCATGTGTGTATCACAGGCTTAGGAATAACATGGCGGCCTGACCACTCCATATTTCGTTCGCAAGTCTTGTACTGCCAGCGAGAAGCATTCATTGAACGTGCATGTGGGCCTCGCTTCCATGAAAGTGAGCCAGCCTCGCCTAAGACCGGCCTGCAGTCGGAGTATTTCCGGCTTATTCCACTTACACTCCCAGCGTCCTCGGAATGCAACCCTGGGGGCGATCGTACGTACAAGGTCCCGCTTCCACGGGGTGAAGCGGGATTGGGAGACTGGGGAAAAGGAACCCCGTGAAGAAAGGCGCAATTGAATTTCCTCGCGAGTCCGAGCACGAGGGGGACTTGCCGGGGGCGCCAGGCGGGCCTTTGGCCCTACGGTCGAAACCGAAGCCGGGCACACCACCATCGCAACAAAGCGAGAGTTGTGGGGGGGGGAGAGGGGAGGGGTGCAACAGGCTAATCACTAAGTAGCGCGCCTAAGCTGCCACTGGCTGGCATTCTATCAAATCAGATCGCAGATGGGGGTAGATAACTGGCACCCATCCTGGACGAGACCGAGACACCAGGCGCGGGGAAAGAAAAAAACAAGAGATGGAGAGAATTTTTCAGCGAGCCCCTATGCGAGTGCCCGGCCGTCCGTTTGATGAACATAGTATACACCGACATGTATGTACTTTTGATATTCTTGGAACATTGAAGCCAGCCCGCGGATTGAACGGCCATGGCTTCCTTCCTCTGCTACCTAGGATACCTAATTAGATAGTCGCCCTGCCCTCTCACCTCAGTCTGCGGCAAGGCTCGGCCGTGGGGCCCGGCCTCCTGGTCTCGGGGGGTAGCACCGGGCAAGGGGGTGAAGTATACGAGAAAAGGAACGGACAGTGTGTGATTGCAGTACAGGGTTGGTCGCAGGTGGTGGTACCTAACTGACAAGCAGATGTGAAGTGGCAAGACTGACACCGTCACACGACAGCTGTCAGGCACGGTCAAGACCGTGTGTGCACACGCACATAGACAAGCGAGATTTAATTTTTGCCATGATGGTTGTAAGTGTGTGCAGCGAATAGCACCGTAACAATAGCCCAAAGGAAAAGTGTGGAGGATCGGCCAGGTCGGCCGGGATGTTGTCTGCCCACGGGCCACTGCACGGTGACCCCGTAAATGACTGACTGACCTTGTTATTACGCTCGAGCCACACAACACACACACACACACACACATGTCACACACATCCTGCCACTCAGGCCTGCCAGGCCTTCCCGCCATCCCGCTTCTCGACCAAAAGAAGGGCCCTGCTGCCCCCCCCCTTGGCCACATCAAGTTCTGGCCCTTTTTCTCGGCCATCGACCCTTTTGGTGGTTCTAGGCCCTGGCCCCCCCTCCCCGATCTGAGGGTCTGAGGGGCGATCTGGGTGTCCCCTGCCAGCCCTGGCGGGTCCACCGCGGCCCCATTCTTTGCATTTGGAGGGTCGGCTTAGCCTGCTTAGCAGAGGCGAGAGACGACAGTCAGTCGTCGGATGTGAGGGCAAAGAGAGTTTGGATTACCCCACTGTGGATTTGCGACCCTGACATCTGGAGCTTTTGGGGGAAAAGCGCCGACGTTGGGGCGAGCCCGGCCAGGCAAGAAGACAGTCAGACAGACAGTCACTCAGTCAGTCAGACCAGCTGACCAGCCAGAGGCGAACTTGGGCCCGGCAAGACAAACCAACCCCAGGACAGGCGACTCGCCGAAACGGTGGCCCTGGGGCAAGCCAGGGCAATCTCACTGGTGGACCAGGTTGAACCAGGGCCCGATCGGGAAGAAGCATCTGCCCGAATTGGGGTGTGTTGATTGATGGTGGGCATGGGCGGCTTTCCCTTAGCACCGAGAGGCTAGGTTCGATAATGCGCGTACCATGGCGTTTCGAGTGCCCCCCCACGGCCGAGGTGGTGTGGTAAGGATGGTACCTACGGTGCTAGATAACCCAAGATAGAATAGATATGTAGACTACTCTCCCTCCGTATAGTCTACATAGTCGGTCGGGCTACTTGTACTGACGCTTCACCCGCGTTGAACGCCCGCCGGCCCGTTTGCTCGTCCGCCCTCCTCACTGTCCGGCCGTCTCTTTGAATTCTTTGTCCCTCCCACACGCCATCTCTCGCCGTCGACAGCCCAATTCCAGAAGCCAGACCAAATCGCCAAACTGCTGATCCCACTCCCAAAGCTTCCCATCATACCTCCTGCTCCTCGGTCCCACCAAGAGCCGGGCTCGCAGCAAACGCCCTCACACCAGCCAACGAACCTACCCCGGGCTTTCATCCAAGGAAAAGCTTCAACCACGAACATCGCTACATCCCCGCCATACTCAAACGGCACGAGTCAACACCCAGCCCAAACCCAGATTGCGGACGAACTGTGCGCGCACACAGAGAGGGTTACACGCAGACGCACCTCCACACATATAACATATACCCCGGAAGCCAGGCCCCCGGCACGCAAACCCCCAGCATGGCGATCCGGGACACATGGCACCGCATGGTGCGCAAGTCCTTCTCCTCATCCTCCTCCACCGCGCGCAGCGACGACGACGGCGACGACCCCGCCACGGGCCCGACAACAGCCACGGCGCCGGCCGGCACCTCCCCGACGCCCAGCGCCCAGCTCTCCAAGACCTCGTCCCGGCTCACGGGGAACCTCTCCAAGATAACCTCGTGGCGGTCAAACGCCTCCTCACACAACAGCCGCCACGCCTACCACAACAGCAACGACGGCACCGCCGCCGCCGCCAACAAGGACGGCGGTGCCTCATCCCCGGGCAGCAGGAAGGCCTCGCCCAAGCGCGACTCCCCGCCGAAATCGATCCTCAAGAGGTCCGGCGGCGGCGGCGGCGGCGGCGGTGCCTTCACCCGCCGCCTGCACCCCAGCGAGCGGCCCCTGACCGAGCAGAACCTCCGCCACCAGGAGATGCTGGGCACCTTCACCATGAAGTTCGGCCGCAGCCGGCGCTTCAGCCGCGGCGCACGCAGCAGCTTCTCGGGCATCAGCCCGCGGTGCAGCGTCGACTCGGCCGCCGGGGCGCCGGGCTGGGGGGGCGACGGCGGTGAGGATGCGGGCGGTGGCGGCCATTATCGCCTGGGGCGGGTGAGCTCTGCCGCCGTCGCGCCTGACGAGGCGCGCATCGCCGAGGAGAGCTCGTGATCTTTTTCTTGTGTGGGGGGGAGGGGGTTGTCAGGATTTAATGACCAAAAATGATTGATCGAGGACCTTTTTGGTGGGTTCTCGGGGCTTTGCTTTTGCTTGCCCCTCTTGCGTTGGCGTTTTGGTGTCTTGCATGGACGGGCTCGAGGTGGGTGGGTATTTATGGTCTGGTCTGGTCTGAGCGCGGGCCGGGGGGTTTTCCCAATGGCTGCACATTGGATGGGCATAGTTTACCGGATGATATACATGTCTTATACATGTGGGGCTCAAATGATATCAAAAAGGGTTCTCTGAGAAAGGCTCTTGTTGGGGGGAGGGGGGCTTAAAATCGGCTCAGCTGGTGGGCCCATAGAGAGATACAACTTAATCTTTGCTCAGCCACGCCGCAAGTAGATCGGCGAAGCTCTGGAGAGGTGGCTGCAAAGTTGGTTAGACTTCTGCCGAAATGATAGCACGTTGCCAACTATAGAGCACCAATTCTTATGTGGCAATTCATATACACTGAAATCACCGTGGAACCTTCGGAACTGAAGCGATTTAGACTCCTCACGGGTCAACAGAACTATCATGTCCCTTTGTGTAACCTTGAATGCAGACTTGGTCAACATCTCGGTGGTATCACTTTCGACATGTTGAATTCCTAACCTCCATTGGCCACTCATGTCGATTGTCCTTGGTTGGCAAATCATTTTGCTGAGCGAGCCTTGACTGTGACACCAGTGCCCAGGTGGACTTTGCGATTTTCAACAACACAATCTCACTCTGACATTCAACCATGGACGGACAATTTTATATATGCCACAGTATAAGCACCCGATAGTCTCTCGGCCAAGGTATTCCCACGTCCGCTATGAGCTTCTGCCCGTCTATACACTTCGAAAGACTGGGATCCAAGGACTCCCAGCTACATTTTCCTGTCATTTCACTTATTCCCGAGCTAACAGCTCAGCCTTGGCATGTATTTTGTATCGCTATAATAGAATTCAATTTTGAAAGTCGTAAGTGACAAGAATGCCGGCAATAATGCCGATAGAACGGAATCCAATGTTCCGCGGCCACACATTTGATATATGTGAGCTGCAATGTTGAGATCTTCACTGCGGACAACTGCATGCACACGATCACACTGACCACGCGGCAAGAAAACAACCTTTGAAGCGAGTCGCTACAGCATTCAGAACGCTACTGCGTACTCGCCGTCTTGAGTTATTCCTCCGATCATGTCCTGGATGGCGGACGAAACCAAAGGGATCAATGGTATGTAAGCTCAGGCATTGAACTCCGCTAAGAAGGAATGCACTAATGAATCCCGGCCTCGATGATAAATACAAACCTGCACCAAAGCCGGTCTGCTTTGTAATTGCGTTCGTGAAGTTGCTCTGGGGCGAGTTGTAACTACTATTGGACGTGCCTCGAGCCCAAATGTGAGAACTTCATTCTGCAGTGGCACACTCGCGGCACATACAATTGCTCCGAGGTGTTCACCACTGGCAGGTTAGGATTGCCTGTCCCAGTGTTACAACAACATGCTCACGCAAGCATTTATTGTGTAACTAGGTATAATTATGTTATTTTATTAGAACCTTTTTAGGAGATTCCTCAAGTTCACATAAGTCGCAGTACCCACTTTTGGCCACCCCCCCCATTTGGCCACCC